>CAJHQP010002675.1:0-81029 GCA_905132765.1 Moricandia arvensis
TTATATCCCTACATTTTCATGTTTAATAAATATACATACATATATATATATATATATATATATAGATGCTGACAAATATTTTTTTTCATAATACTTGTTAAAAGATAACATTCTATTTTGTAAGAATTTACATATATATAGATGCTGACAAATATTTTTTTATATTACTTGTTAAAAAAATAACATTCTATTTTGTAAGAATCTACAAAGATTCATTTAAAAGAAATTTTCCGATCGGGTTCAGTCAGTACATAATCACTCAACCATTCACTTGTAACCGATTAATCATATACCATCCCATGCATCGTGGACTAGTTATGACAAAATAGAATGCTATCACGTACTATGCATATTCCAGTTCTGATATTTAGGATATATCTTAAACTATTCTCAACTCCATTTCATATCTTTGGTTCAATAATACTCATACTTTTCTCTAGATTTTAATTATGAATTAGTTGGTTCCCATGACTCATACCTGACCAAGTATAATTAGTTAGAAGAGAGAACTGATGTAATACGATTAAACCGGATGATACCAATTAGCTATACTTCGCTAAACAAAACAACACATCTCTTTTGTGTATCAGTCTTCATTTACTTTACAACTAGGTCAACCAGCGTTGGTCCATCTCCGTTGAAGACCCCACTCAAGACTAGGCTTCAGTTACAAAAACTGTGAATAAATTTCTTTTTTAAAATTTTAAATAATCACTTTACTCCGATTCTTCAAAACACAACCCAATTTAGGTGAACCATACTAGTATTAAAAAGGATCAGCAATACTTTTGGATCATTGGAACTTAACTGAAGAATGGTTAAACGCGTTGATCCCGACATTGACTGATAAATACTTCAAAATTCTGAAGATTCTGTAGTTCTTATTTTAGTAGTACTATTGGTTTACTAGTTTGTTAAAGTCTTGTATGAACAAAATTATTGCAGTATTTTACTTATGATTTGCATATATAGGGATAAAAGGTGAATCGACTTAAGTTCTAAATAGAAGCCCAAATAGTAACTAAACCCATTCATAAAAATTTATGGGTCAGCTAAATTTGATAGCCCATGATCCGAAGCAAACGTATGGTCCACATACACACCACATCTACTTTGTCATTTTTATTTCATCTCTGCAATTTTAATATTGAATCCAAAGGATAAAACAAAGCTTTTCTAATGATCTATGAAATCACTGCAATCGAATAAATCCATGGAAAACATAATACAGTCTTCTAACCAAAAACAATCTAAAATCCAAAATTTATTTTGCTTTGTTTGATTTTTTTTGTTTGTTTAAGTTGTCCTGTTAGACTTAAATGGTAATTACATTATCATTATTATTCACTATGTATGGACAGGGAATTAGTGTTCCATATTCTTGTGGTTGAAGCATGTAAGAGCATCTCCAATTCACTTTTATATTAATCTATATAATAGCATTTAAAAACAAAACTACTCCAGTTTATTTCTATTTATTTTCTAAAATAGAAATTGCTATTTAAACTCTATTTACGGGAGAAAAATAATATTTATTTATATTTTGTTCTGTATTTGGAGATAAAGAAATATATTTGAGCAAATCTCATATATATTATTTAATTTCACTATTATAAAAAAGGTAATATACCTTTGATATAGTCTAAGAGAAGACAAAAATCAGGTTTTTCCCTCATCGTTACGTTTTTTAACACTCCCTCGTTGTTAGCATATTTATAATCTGTATATCCAAAATAGTATGAATATTGAATTGGTTTTTAGCCACTATAATCGTTTAATATGACAAGGAAGAATAAAGAAAAACTAATATTCTTATAGATACGGAAATGTGAAAGATGAAACAGATGGTTATGGAATCTTCACAATCTATAGCCAAATAAAAATATTTAAATGTGTTTTCAGCCACTATGATTGTTTTCAGTGCTTTAACTTTTATTTTTTTGCTTAATCAATGCTTTTACTTCTAAATAAGCAAATTTTTAATTGTTTCACTTTCATATTTGCATAATACGTGGATGACAATTATCCCGATTATGAAGATAAGTGATGAATGTTAGTTTTCGCGTAACAGAAAACGTGTTTAATTATCGTGTGGTGGATTAAAGGTTAAAAGAAATGAAGCGCATTGGAGACAAATCTTGACAAGACAAAAAATAAGGTATAACGTATAAGTGGTTTCAGAAAAAGGACCACATAAAAGTGAAATCATATTTATTCCAAAAGACATTTTCTTCTTTTAAAAAAAATATTTCCTCATTTAACACTCTTATCATTAATATTATTTCTGTTAAATATCTACATATATATAAATATTGTCAATAACAACTTCGATAAATAATATTCATTGTTTTTTAACAATACAAAATTGTTAGTCTTTTAAAACAGTACAATAAATTTTGTTTATTTAAATGAATAATTCTATTATCCGGAATTTTTTAGTCGAATCGTAAAATAACATATTTGAAAGGATAACATATTTCAAATTCGTTTTACTTACTGCTTGGAACTACAACACAATACTCTTAAACACACATACATATATAAACTATGCAGAAAGAAAAAAGGTCTATATGAATTCGTTTGAATTAGTTCATAGGTTTGTACACTGTAATTTTCATTCAATTATAATTTATTTATAATACAAAAGAAGTGGGAAAAGATACAAACGATTTGGTCTTTGATTCCCCAAATCTCAACTTTCTTTTTTCTAGTTGAAAAAAAAAAACTCAACTTTCTTCGAATAAGCATTTCGCCAGTTTATGCTATCCCACTTCGTGCTTGTTTTTTCTGCATCTATAAATCAATTTAAACTCTCATTTTCAGCACTTATGTGACATTTTAATTTTAGTTAAACGAGATTTACGTAGCATGTGGTAAAATTGTGTGGAGAAGAACCATTTTCCATTTAAATCTTCATTTTTGAGATATAGATTCCCTAAGAGATAAAGAAACTAATTATTCCAAGAACTGTTTATTTCTGAACAAAAAAAAAATAAAGTTTTGTGGTTTTTATCTATTCAACAAAAGGTTTTTTTTTTCTCAGTTCAAAAAAAAAAAAAACAAAAGATTTTTTTTACAATTTCTTTCTTTTAACTTAAAAAATTGTTGTATTTATGCATTAATACAAGAAAATAAAATAAAATTTGCAAATACTATAAGCAAACAAATTTTTGTAAAAAGCATTTTCTATATATATAATACAAAATCATTTCTATTAAGAGCATTTTAAAACTTGTCAATAAAATTAAATAAGTTTTAAACTTTTATGCTCCTGTGAAGTTTACATGTTTTGTATTAAATTGATCAGTTTTCAATTTAAAAGTTGGTAATGTTATTTTAGTAAGTTTAATTTGTGTTAAATTAAGAAATTAACATATAAGTTAAATTTTTAAAAAATAACAGAAAAAATATTAATCAATTAGAAAATCAAAAACCTAAATAAAAGTTCAGAATTCAAAAACAAAAATCTAAAATCGCCATTAGTGTTTTTTCAAGACAAAATCTACTACAAATTCAGTAAAAGTTTAAATCTAAAAACTATGAAAACAAAAGATTTTTGCCATATTAATTTGTTTGAAGCTGTGTACACACTTGCCCTTTATTATTCGTTCATTCAAAAGATTAATAAAAGACCCTTTATTATTTGTTCACTAAAAATTAAAACAATTAAATTATATAAAGAGTATAACTATTATATTTATAAGAAACTCACCCATAATGATGTTATAAGAGAATTGTTGAATGTCAATAGCGTTTCATCAAATTGGTAAAACGTATAAACTATATACCTTATTGCATAGAAACATCATTTCGGCATGGTTGGCCCTTTCCAATCAAAGTCTATATCCCACTAAGATATAATTCTAGCAATTAGGTCTACCTAGGTTATTATTATTATTATCATATATACCATAAATATAAACCAGACAGCGATTTTTTCCAAAAAAAACTTGTATAATAAAATAAAATATGAAAAGCTACCATTTTAATAGTATTAGTTACGTCAGAAAAATAAAAACCAAATTAGAAGTGGTGCACTGTGCACATGGTACATGGCAGTTAGGGCCATAACCTCAGCCTGTGTTAAAAGTCATGTCCCCACCACGAAAAAGAGATTCGTGACTTCACGAATTTGAGTAAAATAATGGCAAAGTATTTTTTTTTTGTTTATCAATATTATTATCAACAAACTAGTCTAATCTAATTACATATTATATGCTTGTTTTGTTTGGTAAGCCGACATTTGTTAATCACGACTAGTATCTAAATTGTCTTAAGTCCATCGCATAATCACGACTGCATCTCTACGTTTCCCAAATGGAAAGTTATTTAAATTATTCGTTAAGTTAATGATTAGCTCCACGCCCTAAACCCCTATGTAGCACTTTAATAATATTAGTTAGATCCCAATTATATTTTGTATGCCTTGTTTAATTGTACTTTAAGAATAATTAAAATTGAGCATACATACCAAAAAAGGATAGTGGGAATGTAAGGATGTGAGGAATATGGATTAATGAGGAAACTAAGCATTGATTATCCAATGAATCTAGGGTTCAATTAAACAAAAGATGACTAATCATTGGAAATTAAAATAATACAGAATAATTAATATTTAATACATTTAAAAATAAACTTGTCTCTTTTCTCAAAGAATAAAGACAGATTTACGAAACGGACACCTAGATCTTAGCTCGATCGCATATTAAATTAAGCCACAAAGTACTTTCAAGATAAGAAGCCAAACAATATTACTTATTAAATAAAACCTATTAAAAATTGCATTCAATTATTAATTAGGGTTCATGTGATTTACCAAAAATAGATTCTTGGTATAGTTACTGAATCGGGTGATTAGTTAAAATAAACTTCATTTGCATGGAAAGATTATATGAAACATCTGAACGTGTTATATTATTACCTCCTTGAGACAACAAGTTCATGGTAATGTCGGAAAAACAAACTAATAGTAAAAAAAAAAACAAAAAGAAGAAAAAGAGCTAAAAAGGAGTTTTAATTAATATTAATAAACGTATTAACGATGATAATAGCAGTGCTTACTCTATGATCTAAAAGCTAAACAAAAGCTTAAGCTTCTTTATTGCTCTTTCCCTGCAAAAACAACAACAGTTCTTTATCTTCACGACGTAGACGACGAGCCACCGTTAGCCGCAGCTCCGCCGCTATCACTCTCAAACCTCCCATCACCGCCGCCGCGGTGTATCTCGTGTTCTAAACCGTGAACGCCAACGCCGCCGCCGTTGTTGTTGTCATTATTATTATTATTATTATTATTATCGCCGTTGTCGATCTTCTGGACGGTGGCGTCGCCGGAGAACAACGGCTGGTCACGGCGGTTGTTGAAGGTGTTTTTGTTATTGTGCATCCAGACCTTGAGGACGCCTTTATCAACACCGACCTCGCGGCAGAACTCGCGCACCTCGTCCTCGTCGCGTTTCTGAATCTTCCACCCGATCTTATCGGCGAACTCGTGCATCTTCTCCTTCTGGTCTTGGCTGAACTTCGTCCTGAACCGCTTCCTGGAGCCTGGAGTATGGTGGTGGTTGTGGTGAGCGGAGAGGTTGTTCGCGGCGAAGTTGAGATCTGAGAACGGTACGTTATTCCCGCCGGGCTTATTGTTCCCGGAGAGAGCTAGGAGCATGTAAGAAGATGAAATAGGCGGCGGAGAAGAGGAAGTAGGGCTGCGAGGGAGAGGAGGAGCCGGCGGGGGAGGGTGGTGACGGTGGTGAGGCTGGTACTCGATCGCAGCGGTGGTGGAGGAGGGAGGGAAAGACGGTGGAGGAACGGCGGAAGTGAGAGAGGAGTCTTCAGGGTCACGGCGGTGGAAGTTACGGTGGCAACCGCAGGCGGCGCACTTGAGGGAAGTTGGATCGGAAGGCGTGGAGGAAGGAGAGGGCATGAACTCGCCGCAACCGTCGAGCGCGTGACCGCCAATCGCTGCCGCGTGGTTCTTGAGGCATTCTTTGTAGGTGAAGGTAGTGATTGGGTGGTGGTGGATGTGGCGTTTGATGATTCCGTTGCTGAAGGAGATTGGTTTAGCTGGTTGGATCCGGGTTGGAGTTTCGGATTCGGGTTCGGGAGATTTAGGAGTCATATCCATTGCTCCAACTTCAAGCATCTATGGCTTTTTGTTCTTAATCTTGAAAGAAAATTAGGGTTTAGGTTAAAAGCTCAAAACAAAAAATTGATATTCAGAAACTTGAGAAGAAGAAGAAGAGATGGATAAAGAGAGAGCTAATCAGCTTTTGGAGATCATTTGAAGGGTTTTTATTTTAATATGTTTAAGAAAAATAACTTTTGGAAGAAGAGGAAGATGTTATAAGATGATGGTGAATCTGGTGGTGAATGTTGCTAAGACAGAATAAAATAATTAATAGGAGAAATAAAAATTAATAAATATGAACAATATTTTTTTTGTGAACTTAACAATAAATCTATGTATTTAAAATAAAAGTTCAAAATGACAGGGTTTTCAGGATTGATGATTTAACTATGGTTAGTTGAGTATGGTTAATGGGGGAACTGGGACCCAGAATAGAGAGTGGGGAAATATATGAGTAATAAATGTCTTAAACCTAAAGACAGTCTAGTTATTAAATTTTCTCATGCATTGTGACACTTCTTGTTTAAATTGTCTTTTTACTCTCTTTTTTTTTCTTAATATTTTTTTTTCCCTTCTGTAAAAACCTGTTTTTCTTACATTTCATGGATATTTGATGGTTACAATATAATTACCAAAGTCGTTTGGAAAGTTTAAATCTTACTAAAATGATCACTTATGTAGACCGTTAGTTGTTTAGCGTATCTAGCTTGAGAAATTGGAATGAATTGATGAACCCAAACTTATGGATATAGTATGACATATGAAGATTGGTTACTAAATCGCAAATTGTTTATAACGAATGGTTGCATCACTGGACTAAGAAACCCAACCTATTGGTGATCAAACACAACTCTTCCGATTTCATGATGAGCCCTCGAGCTAGCTCGCACACCGACCATCAAATTTTGATAAAATGGTGCATGTCACATTGAACCATACATTTCCTTTTCTCATTTGTCAAAATAATAATAGTTAAACATAGATGATATATCTCTAGGTGGGTGTGCATATGGTTGCATAAAATACGTTTATTATTGACACTTTGCAGCCTTGCAGGAGAATGAGATGTATGTCATTGTTGGGGTCTTAGGGACAGCGTATTATTTATTGTATAGCCTAGGTATTGAAATTTATAGTATACAAAACAGTAAATATGAATACGGTATTCTAATGATATTTACATAAATTAATAGCAGAGATTAAAAGGTGGAACAAGGAATTACTATGATAAGTAGCCTATACAGTTTTTGAATTGTCACTTAATCCAAATATCATGAAAGACTTATAAATTACTGTTTACGTATTTGGAATATCTTTTGACGTCAAAAGAAAAGGAAGATTGAGAGAATCTGATATGCATTTCGTGAGTTATAATGTGTTTGTTTCCATATGTGTATGTTAAAAAAAAATTGACCAAAAAAAATTTAATTAGCTAGACCATTATAATCTTTTATATGTATGTATAACTAAGTTTATGGGTTTTCATCTTACCATCTTTTATTTTCTTATGATCATGGGGTTTTGATTCCGTAATCCCGTACATCTTTCAAACAAATTTAAGTTCAATTTTCTTTGGATATAAATTATCTTTCAATTTTGACCAAAAAAATTGTATTTCAATGAAATTTGAACCCATGATTCATTAGACATTTAATAGACAATCTAAGAGTTAAATCCAGTTACAATTCTTCGTTGGTATTCATCTCACAATCGATTGGAATCATTTCATATATATTTTGTGTACTATAGTTCACATCTCAGTTCGATGTATGATTCATAAGTGTTCGATTATGGTATGTAGATAACTCGATATTTAAATATATTAATTAGATATCCACTGATTAGTGTTTCAAAAAAAAAACGAAAGACATCCACTGATTCAATTTGTATCCATTTAAAATATTTACTAATTAATTAGTTTAAAAAAAACTGATTAACGAGCTGATTAGGGCATTCATGTTTTAACATCAATCACATTTACGACACAATATTCACGTCCTATTATTACAGCTAAACGACACTTGTTCCGGTCATAACGAAGCAACTTTCTGAAACCGTACCTTGATTTCCACGAAGGGTTCTTATTTCTCGACTAATCTACCCTCAAGAGATGAGCATATTTACGATCAACTCCAGAAACCGTGTTGGTACTTGGTAGGCTTTAACCTTCTGTGCGCTTCTTGTCACTAATCCACCAGACACGACCAAAGTTGTTTTTTTGGGCTTAAAATGATGATTTATTAATGACAATAAATATGGTTAAATATGGCTTTCTTATTTTAAAAATAGCTTTTCAACAAACTACGTAATCATAGTTAACACGCAAAGAATTAAGGCTGACACGTACTTGAATACTCCACATGTCATCCCAATGGCATCACTAGCATGGTTTAGAAGCTCGCCACGTTAAGTTAAATGCTCTTGGGAGAATCATCTTTTCGAATAGTCAGACTTGAAATTTCTTCTAGTTTTTCAACTTTTTTAGCAAAGACTCCAATTCTAATATCTTTTCAATAATCTTTTAAGGAATTATAACAAATAGATAAGCTTTATTTGGAGAAAAATATAAAGAAAACCGGGCTGATAAGCAATCATTAATGCTATTACAGCTAACAAGTTGACCAACCGATGTATTTTAATTTATCAGAAAATGTTTAGTTTAAATTTTTATGTTGCATAGATGATAAAGACGGAACATGAAAACTAGTATCCTCTTTTATTTTCTTGGGCACCGAATCATGAATTGCATGGTTGGTCCATAATAAAGATAAAGTTTTGTTGTTTTTTTTTAAATTTCTTTCTTGCATAGTAAAGTGGTCCTAAAAACGCAAGACCTTATAATCAATGGGATTAATAGGATAAGGAAAACCCTAACTAGCTTTACTGTAGACGTGTTGGTTGTATTCGCACGCTAACTAATGTTATTTTGCATAATCCCTTTCTTTAAAACATACATGGATAAACACACAAACATAAATTCCATTAAAGTCGATTGTTAGTTCATATATAGTGTTAAGATCCATTCATAAAATTTTATGTTCTATTTTTCCTGATATAATCAAACATTTCATTTAATAAAGTTGGACAGGGGGAGGGGGAAGGTAAATGGTGAAAATTATGAGATGTTAGTACAAAGTTTAATGGGATCATATGTGGCAACTTTGTAAGAACAAACCTATCAACCAAGAACTGGATTACAAAATCTTTAGTGGGTCCAATAATTGTTCACCACAAATTTCATATCTACTGTCAGTCTATTACTGATTACAAATTCATATCTACTGTCGGCTGTTACTGACTATTATATCACATTAACCGGAGTCATAACTTACATATATACTACATATTATATCATTCATTCGAATTGAGCTTTATTTGAAAATGGCTTTTCAATTTGGTAAGTAAAAGAAATGGACTAATGTAAAGTGCCAGTATTCTTGTTTCATGAGCGTATAATTAATTTAAGGGTCTGAATAATAATTTATATGTTTGGCAAATGGGTAAAACATGAAATATGACAAAGTTAAGGGGTGGGATCTGATGAGTTGTTGGGGAAGAACACATGCATGAGTTGTTTGGGGCTTTAAAACCACTTCTAATAATGGTCTGTTTTGTAGGGCACATTGTGTCCTCTATTAGGTGTAATCAGAACTCTTCCCATAGACAACTTGATCCACAATAACGATGTCCTTAATATTTACTCCCCCATGATTCAAATGCAAATGCAAATGTGAACTGCTCTGAGTGTGACTAATTATAGCGCACAATATTAATTCAATATGTCATTTTTTTTTTTTTTTTTTTTTTAATTCAATATGTCATTGGCTTAGACATTGTTCTTATATTAAGAGTTTAGGACACTTTAAAATCTCAATGGGTCCAAATATTTCAGTGACTAGATCTTGCAAATCAATAAGTCAGATTGTGCATGATGCGTCTACACAGCATTAGATATCTCACGTTAATGTCTTAATACTATCTAAAACATCCCACTAATCATTTTGAAAGGACTCAAATCCTTGTCTTTAAATCTCAAAATCGATCAACTGGAACAATATGATTTGTAGATATTTTTGAAAGGACTCAAATTTCAGTTCAATCATGGTGTTAGAAATTGAGGACATTTCCAACTCAATTTTTTCTGTTATTATAAAATAAAGTTTGGAGTAACATTTTGGGTAAATATTTCAAATAGACAATTTTCAAGTTTTTGTCACAAAATAGACTTTTAAAAAAATGACCAATTTTTTTTTCAAATTAATATATTTTATTTGTTTTTACTTTTAAGCATCATTTCCAAAATTCCAACTCATAACTCTAAACCCTAAATCTAGATTAATTAACCGAAGGAATATAATATATGTTTACATTTTTTAATAAATGTTAATGTAGTTTTTTTTAAATGTTAGTAAATTTTTACTCCATAAAAAAGTTTATTCTATAAATAAACATTTAAACTAATGCATTTATTTTTGAACAATTCAAATAGCATTTTAAAGTTTTAGTCACCAAAATAACATTAAAAAAAAATACCGAAATAGTCTTTTCATTTTAACAATTTTAATATTTATTTTTATTTTTTAAATTCATCCTCAAAACTTCATCCCATAATTCTAAACTTTAAATTCAAACTAGTTAATTTCAGGGGTATAAATGTATATTCACACAATTTGATAAAGTTTATTTTGATCATTTTGTCTTTTGTGACAATTTTTTAAAATAGAGTATTTCTCTTTTTTTTGGTTAAAATAGTTTAGTTTTACTTTAAAATGGAGTAAAATTAAAATGAAATCCATTACATTATAAATTTACTTTATTCCAAAGGAAAAATGAATGATACACTTGACATGCTCCAAGACCATATTGTTCCTTTTTCTTTGCGGTTAATGCTATCATGAATCAGATTTTAATTTTATATACAATACTTTCTCTCAATTATTTGTACATATATTTTCCAAAAATCCCATTGAATATTGAATTGAATATATAAATATAGCTTTGCTTAAGGACGTGTATGTAATTTGCACAAACGTGACGGTGCATCGCTCTCATAGTGGATTGAAGTTGGTACAAATAAAATAAGAGAGCCTATCTGGCCCAATACGGGCCCATTTACTTTTCCGTTTTATTGTTTAATTCGAATCATCTAGTTTTCCCGCCTAAAATTTGTATACCCTTTCCCAAATCCCTAATAAAGCCTCGAAAATAGCAAAATCAAATATTTAATTTCGTTTTTCAATTTCTTCGTCTCTCTCCTTCGACTAGGCGAGCGAGTCACCGGAAGCTGACTGAGTAGCGAAGCGAGTCCCGGTAGGTTTACAGGTGTCAACACACCGAGTTGACTGTAGAGTGGTGAAGATGGAGATGGAGGAAGAGCCAATGGGTGAGTTTCGCGGCGAGTCTCAGCCTGAGCAGAGGAAATCGGGAACTCCGAGGCTTTATATCAAAGAGCTTGTGATGAGGAACTTCAAATCATACGCTGGTGAACAACGCGTCGGTCCTTTTCATAAGGTTAGGGTTCTCTTTTCCTCTCTATTAATTTTAAAAATTGAGTGGAAAATTAGGCTTTAGGGTTACAATTAGATCGAATTGGAAGCTGATTAAGTTGGGTTTGATTGGGGTTTCCTTCAATTTGAGTCTAGTCTCCTCGTGAATTACATCATAGCATTTTGGGTACTTTTGATTGCTGCTGCGAATTACATGAATTTCATTTGAACGTATATGTGGTGAATCCGGATATTAGATTTATTAAATTTCATTAATCTTGGGCTTTCAGAGTTTTTCTGCGGTGGTTGGACCTAATGGGAGTGGAAAGAGCAATGTGATAGATGCAATGCTCTTTGTATTTGGGAAACGAGCTAAGCAGGTGCGTACTCATTGCATATTTTGTGTTAGTGTTTGCTTTCGCTGAGCTCTGTTTGTCTAAGCCTATGTTTCTTTGCTATCAGATGCGGCTCAACAAAGTTTCTGAACTAATCCACAACTCAACCAATCACCAGAACTTGGATAGTGCTGGAGTTTCTGTACAGTTTGAAGAGATTATTGATAAGGTAAAGTTGTTCACTGCTTTTCTTTCATTGGAGACCTCGTTATGAGGTATTCTGGCTGTAAAAACTTTTACTTAAGGCTGCATGAAGTCTTGATTTCTTTTTAATTCAGAGCATTGGTGGATATCTCGTAGCTCTGTTTAGTGTAGCTTTCTTCTCTTTAGGAAAGATTCTGGAGTTACCACGTTTCTGTCTACGTATTCTTCTTTCACTTTGAAAAGTTTTCTATTAACATTCTGAACTAACACAGGAAGATGGCTCGTACGAAACTGTTCCTGGAAGTGATTTCATGATTACCCGGGTTGCGTTCCGAGATAATTCTTCCAAGTATTATATCAATGAAAGGTCGAGCAATTTCACTGAAGTTACCAAAAAACTGAAGGGGAAAGGAGTAGATCTTGACAACAACCGTTTCCTTATTCTTCAGGTTCTCACTTTTGAGAACTTGCCTATATATTGTTACATTTACATGTGTCCCCTGCTAATGTAGTTTCTTGAATGTTGACAGGGGGAAGTAGAACAGATATCACTCATGAAGCCGAAAGCACAAGGTCCCCATGATGAAGGTTTTCTTGAATATCTCGAGGATATTATTGGAACAAATAAATACGTGGAGAAGATAGATGAATTAAACAAAGAGTAAGTGATCCATGCATTCTACAACTTGTTTTAAAATGACAATGATCAGTGCCCAAGAATTGCGTTTGAGGCGCAATTGCTCACTTTTCTGCTTTCTTCTTGTGGACTATGCATATTTGCTATTGGTGAATGGGTTTGTAAATCACAATTCACTAGGCGGATTTAGATGTAAGTGGTTCCTGACTTGTTGGATGTTATTTTTATAATTGCAATTGCCTCTCTGAAATCTAGGCTTGAAACCCTCAATGAAAAGCGGTCTGGAGTTGTACAAATGGTGAAACTAGCAGAGAAAGAAAGGGACAATTTAGAGGTTCGTAGACATTTCCCTTTCTTATGTGTCACCTGGTTTTTGTTGTACTTGTTGTTAAAGTTTTTTTTTTTGGAACAGGGTGTGAAGGATGAAGCAGAGACTTACATGCTGAAAGAGCTATCTTATCTTAAATGGCAAGAAAAGGCTACAAAAATGGCACATGAAGATACTTTAGCTAAAATTACCGAACAGAAAGAGAGCTTGCAGAGTTTGGAAAACAGTCTAAAGAATGATCGGTAAGTGCTAGTAAATTTTCTTTGAAATAGCAACAAAAATTGATGAGTCATTTGTGACACATAACGTATCATTGCTGTTTCAGAGAGAAAATGGATGAGAGTAATAAGGAATTGAAGGAACTAGAGTCTGTGCATGAAAAACATAAGAAGAGACAAGAGGTTTGTCTGAAATCTGGATGAGTTATGCTCTCATGCTTATGACTGACGTCCCTAAAATCACTTTTTCCTCTTCCGCTGCAATGATTAGGGTCTTGATAATGAACTTCGAGACTGTAAGGAGAAGTTCAAAGAGTTTGAAAGGCAGGACGTAAAGCACAGGGAGGATTTGAAGCACGTGAAGCAAAAAATCAAGAAATTAGAGGATAAACTTCAAAAGGTTGGTTATAAAGGATTTACTAGTTTATGTGGGCATATACCTTACCTGTGTTTTTATGCAGGATTCATCCAAAATCAATGATTTGACAAAGGAGTGCGAGGACTCGAGAAATCTTATTCCTAAACTTCAGGAAAATATACCAAAGCTGCAGGAGGTCTTGGTAGATGAAGAGAAGGCACTGGAGGAAATTAAAGAGAAAGCTAAAGGTGTGTTTTTCTTTAGTATCTTATGCCCACTAATGATGACCTTTTTACCTAACCCTGGCAGCTTCTTTAGCAATTAAAAGGACTTGGAATTGGCAACCTGTTAAACAAACTAGTAGCCATTATAATGATTAGCTAGTCCTGCTGAATATTTCTGTCAATTTTGTTACAGTTGAAACTGAAGGTTACCGGTCTGAGCTTACAAAAATTCGTGCTGAACTAGAACCTTGGGAGAAAGATTTAATTGTCCACAAGGGAAAGCTGGATGTTGCATCATCCGAAAGTGAGCTCTTGAGCAGTAAGGTACCATTTAGTGATAACATTTGCTTCGAGTGAAGAAATTTTCTGTTCTACATAAGTTGGCTCATCTTCAAAAGAGTCTTCTTATTTTTTTTTCTTTTAAATTAGTAACTCCATCAGCTTTGTTAAAGAATATTTCTACCATATTTAGATCTTTCTATGCTTGCTGGACCTGCTTTCTTTCTAAAGATTTCATTATATTGTTGGATAACGATTTTTGCATCCTTTGAACATTACTACTTTGTTATTCTAGCACGAAGCTGCTCTGAAGGCCTTCACAGATGCTCAGAAACAGCTCTCTGATATCTCAGGGAGGAAAGAAGAAAAATCTGCAGCAACTACTTCTATTAAAGCTGATATAGAGAAGAAGAAACATGAAGCAATGGAAGCTCGGAGAGTCGAAGAGGTATGTACTTTCCTTAGGATTGTATTATTTGCAGCTTGGTTTTGAATTGAGATTATGCTTCTTGACTTCAACAGGAATCACATAGAGAACAGGAAACTCTTATTCCACAAGAGCAGGCAGCTAGAGAAAAAGTCGCTGAACTAAAGTCAGCTATGAATTCTGAGAAGAGTCAGGGTGATGTTTTGAAGGCAGTTTTACGAGCCAAGGAGAACAACCAAATTGAAGGAATCTATGGAAGGATGGGGGACTTAGGTGCCATTGATGGTAAGTATATTGGTCTATCTTCTAGTATAAACATTCCGCTGTCATTTAGTATTTGAGATTGTTATTTTCTCCCTGTAGTATGAGATGTGGAATTTTAGTTGAATTTTCTTCCATGTTGAATGGTTTTTAGATGTAAATTCACATTTCCATGTCTAAATGATATTAAATGTAATACAGCAAAGGCTTTTAATCACTGACATTGGTTGTCCGTGCAGCAAAATATGATGTTGCCGTATCAACTGCTTGCGGTGGCCTTGATTACATTGTTGTGGAAACGACGTCTGCCGCTCAGGCATGTGTCGAGCTGCTGCGGAAGGGAAATCTTGGCGTTGCAACGTTTATGATATTGGTATTGCATACTACTATCTGTATATATGCTTTCAATCTTACCCGATTGGTGAATTTATTTAAAATGCTAACTTACATCAGAAGAATCGTTATAGAGGGATCTCTGATATGAGTTAGTCTTAGTAAATTATTTTATTTAGTTAGAACGTAACATGTGTGTTATGGTGGATTTGAATCGGCATATGCAGTATGTAGTGCTCTGAGTAAGTTCTTAAGGGGAGCAGGTCCAAAGCTTCATATTCTTTCGCCTAGTTACTCTCCTTGCAAATAAATAATGAATATTCCTTTGTAAATTATTCGTTTTGTGCAGGAGAAACAAACCAATCATTTACAAAGACTGAAGGAGAAAGTGAGGACACCCGAGGATGTTCCACGCCTCTTTGATCTGATTAGAGTTAAGGATGAGAGGATGAAACTTGCATTCTACGCAGCCTTGGGAAACACTGTTGTGGCAAAAGATCTTGATCAGGTATATTATGTTTGCTCATTAAGACTGTCTCAGCAACAACATTTATCTGCTGGCCTTAATACGGATTACTTCAGCTGCTTAGCTAATCTAGTGAATAGAAGATGACTAATACCTCAGAGAATACAAAGTTTCTGTGGACCAACAGCTGAACTATTAGATACAATTTGTCTTGGTTATCAGGCAACACGTATTGCGTATGGTGGGAACAGAGAATTTCAAAGAGTTGTTACTCTTGACGGTGCTCTCTTTGAAAAATCTGGCACCATGAGTGGAGGGGGAGGCAAGCCACGTGGAGGAAGAATGGGAACCTCTATTCGAGCCACTGGTGTGTCTGGCGAAGCTGTTGCTAATGCAGAAAAAGAGCTCTCGAAAATTGTTGATATGTTAGGCAATATCCGTGAAAAGATTGGCAATGCGGTGAGACAATATCGAGCTGCAGAAAACGAAGTCTCTCGCCTCGAGATGGAGCTGGCGAAAAGCCAAAGGGAGGTACTGTCTCCTGTGATTATATTAGTTTAGCCCTCCCTTTTGAAATATATGATCAGATTGCCTTAAATGCAATAAGACGTTTCTTTCTTCCATCTGATAGATCGAAAGTCTCAACTCAGAGCATAATTACCTGGAGAAACAACTAGCTTCCCTGGAAGCTGCATCCCAGCCAAAGACAGATGAGATAGGCAGGATTAAAGAGCTCAAGAAAATCATCTCCAAAGAAGAAAAAGAGATAGAAAAACTTGAGAAGGGTTCTAAACAGCTGAAGGATAAAGTGCGTAGCATTAGTTATTCTTTTATTTATATATTTTGAAATGTGGCAAATTTATAATCTATGGATTTGTTTTGTATTATTATTATTCTGTATCTAGAACTGAGTGGTGTTTCTTGTTTTAGGCTTTGGAGCTGCAAACCAACATAGAGAACGCTGGTGGGGAAAAACTGAAAGGACAAAAGGCAAAGGTTGAGAAGATTCAGACTGTAAGTTTTCTGCTCTTAGCATGCTGTTAGTGAGCTCACTGTTGATTGTTGCTAACTTATTTTATACATGATTAGGACATTGACAAAAGTAATACAGAGATCAATCGGTGTAATGTTCAAATAGAAACTAACCAGAAAATGACAAAGAAGTTAACAAAGGGGATTGAAGACGGGACTCGAGAGAAAGAAAGGCTAGAGGGTGAGAAGGAAAAATTGCTGACAGTTTTCAAATCTATAGAACAGAAAGCATTTGCGATCCAAGAGACGTATAAAGAAACACAGAAGGTTTTAACTGTCCTTTATCTCTTTTATCTATAAACTATTTGGATAAGAGTCATAGAGCAGTTCTTTCTTTTTGTTGTGCAGTTGATTGATGAACATAAAGGCGTGCTAACTGAAGCAAAGTCCAATTATGAGAAGTTGAAAAAGTCTGTGGACGAGCTGAAGGCATCTAGGGTAACAATTCTCTTTCTTGATGGTTGTGGCTGTGTTACTTGGGGGAGGTTTTCATCATCTAATACTTAAGTCGTACACAGGTCGATGCAGAATTCAAAGTTCAAGACATGAAAAAGAAATACAATGAATTAGAATTGAAAGAGAAGGGCTACAAGAAGAAACTCAACGACTTGCAGATTTCACTCACAAAGCATATGGAACAGTACGTATGGTGAAACCCATCCATGATACCTACCTCTTTTGAATCTCAAATTTGTCATTTCTCCATTGCAGAATTCAGAAAGATCTTGTTGATCCGGATAAGCTTCAAGCAACATTGATGGATAATAATTTGAACGAAGCCTGTGATCTAAAAAGGGCTCTTGAAATGGCTGCCTTACTGGAGGCTCAGCTGAAAGAGTTGAATCCAAATCTTGACTCAATCGCGGAGTAAGAATTTATTGTGTTTCATAATGTGTAATCCAATCGACACATGTTTCACTAGCTTTCTTGATGCTTTGCTCTAATTACTTAAAGGTATCGGGGCAAAGTGGAACTTTACAATGGGCGGGTAGATGAACTTAACTCTGTAACTCAAGAACGTGATGACATAAGGAAGCAGCATGATGAATTGAGAAAGAGAAGGTATTCCACACTCCCAATTTTGCCTGCGTATCTATATATATTTCCCCTTTTGTTATTGGTCTCATGAAAAGCTAACTTGGAGGACTATGAATTGATTTCAGGTTGGATGAGTTTATGGCAGGATTTAACACAATATCGTTAAAACTGAAAGAAATGTATCAGGTTAGCTTCCTTTTGAACATTGTTTACAAACTTGGCTTGGCAAATAACATTAGGCCAATAGGGTGTATAACGAAGATATCCAGAAATGATTAGAAAACTTTTCTATTTTTTTATTCGCCTATCATATACATCTTATCTATATCACTGATTAATTTTATAAATATGATGCTGCAGATGATCACTCTGGGAGGTGATGCAGAGCTCGAGCTTGTAGACTCGCTGGACCCTTTCTCAGAAGGTGTGGTTTTCAGTGTGAGACCTCCCAAGAAGAGTTGGAAGAACATTGCAAACTTGTCCGGTGGTGAAAAGGTCTTTGAGAAAACAAACTAACATCTCTTTACACTTTATTTCACCAGTCTCTCTTTCACCTCTTTTAAATGACTTCCCTATCTCTTACTTACAGACACTTAGCTCACTCGCACTAGTCTTTGCACTCCATCACTACAAGCCTACACCACTATACGTCATGGATGAAATCGACGCCGCTCTCGGTAACACTTCCACTCATCCATTGCAATATCTGCAAAACTAAGTTTAAGCCGTGAAAAAAAGTTTGACTCCCTTTTTTCCCCCTCACTAGATTTCAAGAACGTATCAATCGTTGGACACTACGTGAAGGACCGTACAAAGGATGCTCAGTTCATCATCATCAGGTCAGTTCTAACTCCTATTTTATTATAACAGAGATGAGATACCTGATTGCCTTGTAAATGGTATGTATTAACTATATAAGTGGAAAAAGGTTTTGAGATCTAATATATGAAAATGGTGCAGTCTGAGGAACAACATGTTTGAGCTAGCAGATAGATTGGTGGGAATCTACAAAACAGATAACTGCACAAAGAGCATTACAATCAACCCTGGAAGCTTTGCTGTTTCTCAGAAAACGTCTGCTTAAGTCTACCAATTGATCAAAATCACTACATGAGCCACTTTTGGTTCTTGGGTGTCTGCATGTATTAACAAGCTCATTGTATTTTGTAATGGTTTACTTGTGTGGTTAGTGACTTTAGCTTGCATCTTTTATTTGAAATGATGGTATTAACATTATCCATATCATTAGTTATATAACCTAAAGTATGTGTATATCAGTCTACTTGGTAGACCAATCTAGTAATGGTCAAACCATTTGCATAATTATTGTATTTTCTAAGCAATACGTCTTTTAAGATTGAGACCAGATGAGGATGATTAACAGCATTAATCAGACAATAAGATGCGGATATACCAAGTATAAATTGTTTGTTTAAAAGACGAATCTTAATAATAAGAATTAAGAATCACAAGTGGCACTAAAGTGAGTATAGTGGGTTACAGAAAACATATAAGCAGCAAAAGACATTTGAAAAGTTAAATAATAGTATTGAAAAAAGTTTGATGAATTTATTTTCTAAAAATCATTTAAAATTACTACCATCAAATTAAAGATTAATATCATATATATATATATATATATATTTAACTTATTTGAAACCTGCAAGTAAAATGATGCAGCTGAATACTAGTAAAGATGGTAACAACACATACTTGCACACAACTCAATAATGTTAACAAACAGTACAACAAAAGTTGTGTTTATTTTCCCAAACTCACAAAGCTTTTTTTTATTTGTTATAGATCATAGAGAGTGATTTCAACACACAAACTTGATTAGCAAACAAAACTAAACAAAAACACACAAAGTCTTCATGCAGCTGGAGGATCCTCAAATACAAATTTCTCAAACTCTTCCCTTGATCTCCCATCTGGATTCTTCTTCCATTCAATGAACTTCTTCGACGCCTCTATGAACTTCTCCATGTGAAGCTTCTTCCATTCCTAACCAAGTCAAAAATATCCACACAAAAGTGTTAAAACAATTAAGCAAAACATAATAAACTTAAAAAAAGACTAAATCAAAGTAGTTATAAGAAAATGAACCTCAAAATCCCATTCTCCATACATATTGGGATCATCCTTGTTAGCCCAAACATAAGTTTCCACTTGCATCTTCTCGGGTGTGTCCTGTCATCAAGAATGGAGAATTAGAGCTTCAAACTATAAGCAATCATATCATCAAAAGATCATACTTACAGTCAAGACAACTTCAACAGTCTTCCTCTCGTACTCATCTCCTTCAATCATATCTAAATTCTCTAGCTGAGCATCTGTTAGCCCAGTTAATATCTGCACCATTCTTCAGCTTTTGAGATCAACAACTTTGAGAAAGTTTATTAATAAGAACAGAGAGATTATAATCAAAAACCTTTCCATTGATAAGTCCGTTCTCTGAAGGAGAAATACATGGATGCAAACGCCCTTTCAGCCTATACAGATGACTGACAAAAAACAAAAACAAAAATTCAAGAAATAAGATTTAATCAAGAAGGGTTTAGGAGATGTGGTAAAGAAAGACGTACTAGCCGTGGAGTTGAGCAGAGACGGTGACAGGGTTGCATTCGAGGATCAAGTTGACGACGGATGGTTCTTGGAAACTGCCGTAGACGAAGACATTGTGAGATGGTGATAGATCAGAACTAGTCATCTTTCTTGAATGTTAACTTTGTGTGTGTGAGAGTGAGAGACAGAAAGAGAGAGAGAGTTATTTATTCTATCTCTTTATCATCGTCATCACGTTACGTAAGTAGCGTAACGTTGTTGTTCTTTTGCGAGTATAATAATCTACAGGTGTTTGGCTGTCAATTATTGGCTTTAATAGGAAGATAATGCAGCATTTTTTTTTTTTGGTGGTAACATTTAATATAGTTTGTTGACTTTTTGTTGCTTTATCCTCGTAGAGCATCAGGATCGTGTAAATTTCTCTATTTATGTTACTTTATTTCAAAATATCCACATTTTAGAATTTCTTTTAAAGAATATATATTTTAAAAAATTATAAATTTCGAAAACAGTAATTGCGTTTACTAAATTTGATTGGCTAAAAATTATAAAAATAATTAATTACAAAAAATAATATATATTTATGATAATTTTTTTTAATATATATAAAATTTCTAAAACGTACATAGGAAAAACATTTTAGCGCAATATATTTATCTGATTAAATTTTAATAACTAAAAAAATAATTACACAAATAGAAAAATAGCTTTTTGGTACTAACATTTAATATAGTTTGTTGACTTTTTTGTTGCTTTATCATCTTAAAACATCGTTTAAATCTCTCTGTACAGTTACTATCCATTTATATTAATATTTTAGCAATAATCATTTTATCTGATTTACTAGAAAATAATTACAAAATAGTAAAAGGACACCGGTAAAATTGGTTCTTCCTATGTATGTTTTCTTCCTATGTGTGTTTTAACAAGGGCCATTTCTCATCTTTTCCTAACTCTTTCTTACTTTATTACTACACTTTATTATTACTTTTGTTGAGGATCCCACTAATGGTGCTCTTAACAATGGTGTGGAGTCAGTTACAAAAAAAGAACAATGGTGTGGAGTCCTGTGATACCACTAATGGTGCTTTATTATACCATTATGACAGGAGCCTTTTGCGATTGTGTCAAAGAGTCTTCGTCTTTTGTGTTTAATAAGAACGTGAGCCTGCTTGTAGAGTTCCCATTGGCCACGCCAAATCATTTCCTTAAAGTCACACCATGTTTAATCCTAAAAATCCCTTATCGATTTTTTTTTTCTTCTTTTTTTTATTAAAAAAAAAAAAATTAATCACGATTGCCACGTGTCACTAGAACCCATAAATAGTATAAGAACTTCTCAAGAACTTCTCAAGAACTAGCTCTTACAGAAGAGTTGTAAGAGGTGAATTTAAAAAAAACAGTGGATCCCACTCCTAAGAACCCGGCTAAAAACCGGAAATAATCATGCTCTCAGTATATATGACTTTTTCTTTTGGATACGGACCATATCTGTTCTGAATCGCCTGTGTCCCCTGCTTAAAGTAAAAGATAGAGAAAAAGAAAAGGAGTGAGAAGATAAAAGATAAATGACAGTGAAAACATTCTAACGTTTCTTATTTTAAAAAAAGAATATTCTTTTTTTTTTCCAGTACAATTGTAGATGGGTTTTATCAGATCATGTGGCAGGCTATGGACAACCAGATCGTGTGGCGAACTATATACAGCAACAATATTTTTTTGATCATTGGTCTTTGCTTAATTCTAAAACCTGCTAAATTTTTTGTTTAATGTTCATGTGTAGTGTTTAGTTGTGGTTTTAGTTTCTATTCTTTGTTTCACTAATTTACCACGGCCGCTTCTATGTGAGCTCTTGATTCTTAAGCTTTCTTGTTATGTTGCCAGCTTTTGTATCAAAACTTGTATGAATTTCACCACAAGTGAAAAAAAAAAAAGTGTTACCAGTTCAGGCTGATTGATGACACATAATGATTAGAAATGGTAAAACTACATGCAAACTCAATTTTCATGTAGTAGAACTTATAACCTTATTGCACATCAAGTGAGAGACCTTTTTTATTTTGAAGTAAACGATTAGATATCAAGAAAAGGCAAACAAGTTCTTCACGCCACAGGAGGATCCTCGTGTACAAATTTCTCAAAATCTTCCCTTGTTTTACCATCTGGATTCTTCTTCCATTCGATGAACTTCTTCGATGCCTCTATGAATTTATCCATATGAAGCCGCTTCCATTCCTTACCAAATAAAACCCACAAAAAGTGTTTGCGTCAAAAGACTCAAAACCATAAAGCAACATAAAACTTCAAAAAAAGAGACTAATTAGTTTTTGATAATTAGTAAGAATTTTTCTTTTTGGTGTAAGATTAGTGGAAACTTATGAGCTAACGCCTCATTTTCTTTCAGACCTCGAAATCCCATTGTCCATACATGTCTGGATCATCCTTGTTGGCCCAAATTAAAGCTTCCACTTGCATCTTCTCTGATGGATCTCCTGTATTAGTGGAGACTTAGACCTTGCTTAAGCAACCTCAGGATGATTAATGATCATATATAGTAACAGGTGATTAGAGATACTTACAGTTAATATAACCTCAACAGTCTTCCTCACGTATTCAGCTCCTTGAATCATATCTAAATTCTTTAACTGAGCTTCTGTTAATCCAGTTAGTACCTAAGTTCTCAAAAGACAAAAAATTGGTTAAGAGTGTATATTAAACCAGAGAGATCAACAAGTAGCCACTTAAACACCAATAAAACAATTCAATGATTGAAACTTAACATCTCACTATAGAAAAAAAAATCAAATTCTTGTGAACCACTCACTAGAGATTACAAGAACAAGAATTTCAGGTTTCAAGAAAATCAAGAAGATAGAAAGAGATGAAATGAAGACCTTGCCGTTGACTAGTCCTGACTCAAAAGGAGCAATACAAGGATGCAAACGTCCTTTAAGTCGATAAATATGACTGCAAAGAACAAAAAAAAACCAAGAAACCGGATCTAATCAGTTTAAGCAAAAAAAAAGAGAAAAAAGAGAAGAAGATGGGAGATGTAAAAGGAAGAAAGAAAGGGTTACAAGCCGTGGAGTTGAGCGGAGACGATGACAGGTGTGCATTCGAGGATCAAACTCACAACGGCTGGCTCCTGGAAACTCCCGTAGACGAAGACGTTGTACAACGGAGATTGTTCACAAGTAGTCATCTTCTTTGCTGTGAAATTTTGTTTTTGTTTCAGTTTGTTATCAAGTTGAGTTGGTATTCTCTACTAGGGCGGCTGTTAAGCACTTTATGTTGGAACTAATTTTTATACTTAATAGTGTACTCATGTGTCCAAAATGAGATTTATTTGAATGAGAAATAAAAGTTTGATTTGAGAAACTTGTAAATGTATACATTAGATATTTGATTGGATTTGGATTTTGATTTGTTTAGTTGGACTTCATGTTCATTAACTTAATCTTGTAAATTAAATATATGTTGATTTTTTATATTGATAAAATATATAAAAAAATCATTTTAAAGTATATTATTTGGTTTGATTTGGTCAAATAATAATAATTTAATTTTTAATTTCTTGGTCAAAATGTGAAATAAATTTATAAAATAATTGATAAGAATTAAAGTCTCCCTTAGTGTACTATGGAAGTTTCATTTCTATGTTGAAAATGTAACTTATGCTTCTCATTATTTTCTTATAAAAAGATTGTTAGCATTATAGAAAAAGAGATATCCAAGAACAAAAGAAAAAAAAATAATTTTTCCATTTAGAATAATTATGCTAGTATTTTTTATGTATGAAAGTACAAAACAAAAATATGTTCGTTAGCTTCTATTTTGAGTGATGCAGAATAGTGGAAGTGTGATTGTATTCTGGGATTCTAATTGCATAAACACCGTCACACTACATGCAATTAAAAAACTAAGGAAATAGTGTCTCATTTCCACACGAAATTGTTCTTGTTCAACATATTTTGGTATCAATTATTTTATATTTTATTTATCTTTTTTATCATTATATAAATAAATTATTCAGTTTGTCATATCGTAAAAATTATGGTCTTACACTTTATCGTTAAATTTGATTCGATTAGATAAAAAAAAATCTGATATTCATAAATTTTTGTTGAAAAATAAATATTAAAGTTCAATACTCGTTAAAAGTGAAGTTAATCACAAATATTAGATTTTTAGAAGTAGATATATGTTCTTCTCTAATTTTTGTACTATAATTAAACATAGAATTTTAAATGAAATTATTATTTTAATATATAATTTTATTAATTCTATTTATAATATTACTCATAAATATATTAAAAAATGTTTTTTATAAAACGAAAAATTTCTAAATTTTTTTTATAATTTTTTTAAATATATATGGTACATATAATTTCACTAATTTTTATTTTATGTTATTTAAAAAAATGAAAAGTAGATAAAATATTCGTATATATCTATAAATTTTCATAAATATTTTTAAATTTTTAATAAATTAAATAATTAGATATTTATAAAATATGAAATAGACCATAAATATATATTCTCTACCTAACCATCTCTTCATATTCTTAGTGATATTTTAAACCAATCACTACCAGTCAAAGTCCAACCATTCGCATTTTCTTATTAACTTTCAATCCAATGACTTTTTGGGTTCAGATTAGCTTTGTATGAATGAAGACACAACCCATATAAGACACCAAACTACACCATACACGTGTAATACTTTAACCTTAAATACGTTAGAAATGATCATATAATATAAGTCTTGTTTCATAAATGAATGAAGATACAATATGACATTTTATTTGTTCTCCAACTCACAAATCCTCTTATAATTTTATTGCATTTTGAAGTGACACTCTTTTATTTGGAGTTAAAGATAGATTAAGGGAGACACATTCTTCAAGCAGCTGGAGGATCTTCGTTTACAAATTTTGCAAACTCTTCCCTCGATCTCCCATCTGGATTCTTCTTCCATTCAATGAACTTCTTTGACGCCTCTATGAACTTCTCCATGTGAAGCTTCTTCCATTCCTAACCAAGTCAAAAATAACCAGACAAAGTATTTGAGCAAAAAACATTAAGCAACATAATCTTCAGAGATAGTTATTAGTTTTTAATGATTGTGGAACTTGTGAGAGAATTCAAACCTCGAAATCCCATTCTCCATACATGTCAGGATCATCCTTATTAGCCCATATAAAGGCTTCCACATGCATCTTCTCGGATGTTTCCTGCTTAAAAATGGTGATTAATTAATAAAGCCTTAGCAATATTATCTCATGATCATTAGAGTTGATGGAAATGAAACTTACAGTCAATACAACTTCAACAGTTTTCCTCACGTACTCATCTCCTTCAATCATGTCTAAATTCTCTAGCTGAGCATCTGTTAATCCAACTAGTACCTGCACCAAAACCATCAACCCTTTTGAGATTAAAAGAAGGAAAAAAAAAACAAGTTAATAACTTCTTTTTTTTGTATAATTAAAACATACTTTGCCATTGATGACTCCGGACTCAAAAGGAGCAATACAAGGATGCAAACGCCCTTTGAGTCTATACCTGTGACTGCAAAAATCCCCAAGAAAATGGTATTCAATGAATCTTGATAGAATCTAAGTAAAAGAAAGATATGGGAGATGTGAAGTTTTAAGACGTACAAGCCGTGGAGTTGAGCGGAGACTATGACAGGAGTGCATTCGAGGATCAAACCCACGACGGCTGGTTCTTGGAAACTGCCGTAGACGAGGACGTTGTGCGACGAGGATTGATCAGAACCACTCATCTTCCTATGATAGTTATAGTTTGAAAATATGAGAGAGATGAGTTTTAGTAGTGTTCTGTTTTATAACCTCGTATCGAAGCCTACTTTCTTTGAATTTTTCTTTCTTATTTGATGATAAAGTTTTGAGAAATTGTCAAAAATACCATTTTACTTGTACCACTTTTCAAAAGTACCTTAATCACTTTTACCTTTGTTTTTAAGAGAAAAAAACACACTTATAACCCTTGGATTAATTAATCTAAAACTTAGGGTTTAGAGTTAAGGGTTGGTGTAGGGTGGGGTAGGATTTATGAATTTAAAATTTAGGATTCTAATTAATTTTAGAAAAATTTGTCCCTTAAAAAATGGTATTTTTGAAAATGACTCTTTAATAAAAATAAAAATAAAAAGTGGTATAAGAAAAGTGGTATTTTTGAAAATTACCTTGAAGTTTTTGACAGCTATTTGTTAAATTAATAATGATAGTTGACAGAAAATTCTAAAAGAGAGAAAAGATTGAGTATTCATTGTCAATAGTCAGTCATTTTTTGTTTTCATTATAAACAAGTGCATACTTCTCCTGAAATTGATTAGTCTTGGAGTAATATGTTGAGAAGATTCAACTTTAATATGGTTTCTCTTTTAAACGATTAAAACTAGAGCTGGACCCGCTCACCAAGCGGGTGTTAATTTAAATCAACTCAAACCCCGTCTAGAAATTTATAATATGAACTTACCTGGCCCCGGAAGGATCAACTCAAACCCCGTCTAGAAATTTATAATATATACATGTAGTTTAGTTTAGAACAACAAAAAACGATATCAAAAAACCGATTTCTATTCGGATGGATAGTTGGATAAATATGAATAAATAAAAACTATTTATTAACCGGTTGGAATCTTTGTCATGAATGAAATAATTTTATTTAAACATATGAAATTATTATGATTAATACGTAAAATAAGTGATGTTAATTATTATAATAAATATAATTAATGAAGTAATTAGAAAAAGTAAAAAAAAGAAGATGTAATAAAACATTTTAAAATTTGGATAAGACAACATTCCTAATTATTAGCTTCATTAAAATATCAATTGCTTCATTTATTATAATGTAATAAATCGATTAAGTTAATTTGGATAAAACAACATTCTTAATTAGTAGCTTCATTAAAATAGCAATAGCTTCATTAATTACTGTTGTAATAAATGACTAAATTTTAGCATTTTCAGATTTGTACTTCTGTTTTAATAATATAGATAGCATCTTTGAAGCAGCGTGATAAAAAAAAAAAAAAAAAAAAAATCTTGAAGCAGCGAAGCAAAAATTGACTATATATAAATTGTTTTCATAGCCGTCACACCATATATAACTACAAAAGTCGGCCGTCCAGTTTTAGTGTTTTACAATGAACTTATGCAAGAAAAAAACTTGTTGTATGATTGTTGATTATTGTGGTACGAATGTATTTGCCGAGTTTGGTGTTGTATTTCAATATCTCTAAGAATACTCTTTTCATTTTTTAAATATAGTTTTAAAGTTTTTTTTGTTTAATCAAAAGTATGGTTCATATTTTTAGAGACAAATTTCTCAAATAACTCATTTTGAAGTTTTTGTCACAAAAATAATTTTCAAGAACAAAAATGACAAAACTAGTTTTTTTTTATTTTCAAAAATTAATTTTTATTTTATATTTTTCAATTTAAACCTCGCCCCCAAAATCCCACCCCATAACTCTAAACTCTAAGTCTAGATTAGTTAACCCAAGGGGTATAAATGTATATTAGTCATTTTGTTAACCCTTGAATAAATGTTATTTTGATCATTTTTTTTAAAGATATTTTTGTGACAAAAACTTTTTTAGAGTTATCTTAGAGTATTTCTTTATTTTCAGTGTCAAAATTAAACAATTCTTGGTGTATTAGTTAGAAACAAGATCTACTAAATATTTTAATAAATGGTAAAAAATCATTAAAAAAAAATTCTTAGCATATCTACACAACTTTATATAATGAGACTCTTTATAAAACAGAAGAGTAAAATAAACTACTTAATTATTTCATCTCATCCTCTGCTTTTAATATGTAGTCTGAGATTGCAGGGTTAGAGGTTTAATGTAGTTCAATAATCTTCTTAACTTCAAACTTTAGCACTATCATTTGACTCAAGAAATCTTGAACCTCAACTCAAGATCCCAGAAATCAGAATTTGGCAGACAAGATTCTATAGTAACACAAACAAATTCAAATAGAAGATACTTTCAAGTTCTAGCAACACACAAAAAACAAACATATATATTTTTCCTGGTGCTAATCACCAACATACTACCTGATTTCCTTAAGATAGATTTTAGTGTTTTCATTCTGTTAGAAAACACATTAAATTATTATTATAAATACACACACACACACACATATATATATATACTTTTTGCAATTATCAATTTCCAATAATTTTTAATAAATAATAATTCAATAAGCACAATTAATTTTATTTTGAAGTTTATAATTTCTGCATAGAAAACATAAAACATCTATTTTGTGAAATGTTTTTTTTCTAAAAATTTTATCTTAGTGGAATGGAGATAGTATAAATATTTTAGAAAAACATTCCTTACTTACTCTTCTTCAGCCAAAGATTAGCCCAGCCAAGAAACAACCACTTATCTCTATAATTGTTAAAGAACCGTCAAATCAGACAGAGATTTCAAAATATCCTCTCTTCTCTTCCCATTTGGATTCTTGTTCCATTCCAACACTTTCCTAAACGTCTCCACGAATTTATCCGAATGAATCACTCTTCATTCCTGCACACACACAACCCCAACGTTAGTTTTTTGGTAGAAAAACATTTCGTCATCCATTAGCAAAAAAAACTAACCTCATAATCCCATTCTCCATACATACTAGGCTCATTATTGTTAACCCAGACATAAGCTTCCAGTTTCATCTTCTCCAAATTGTCATGTATCATCATATTCTTCCAAATCTCAGAACAAACTAACACACCAAAAACTGCATTAGATTTGTGATCAGAGACAAAGATCGTGTCCCAACACTTACTGTTTTTACTGTAGAAGCAGCTGGAAAATTGAATTCATGTAAACAATATAAATAAAAGCGATGTTAAAGAAATATACGATTTAAACGACGAATGGAAAACCGATATGAAACGATTTCAAAAACAGACCGTGAAATCAAGATAAATCTCTTTCATTAACTTTTAATATTTACTCGTAAGTGCGGCTGCTTATACCAATTAGAATCCAAGTATACAACTACGATAGATACTCACGCGACACTTGTGAACTATCCCTATCGAACTAATAAATCTATGAAACTTTCTCTAGAACTTACATTGAGAGATTTGTTGGTTTTCATTTTGTAAAGACATTAAAAAATGAAAGAGAGAGACGAGTTTATTTAAAGGGAAGAAGGAAAGCCACTTTCTTCAACTGTTGCTGCACATAGGCAAAAATCTCGCGGAGATCATAAAAAGTGAGTTACAATCTCGCGGAGATCAGAGAAAGTAGTTATGAAACTTTTTCTCTAAGATCTTTTTTCTCGTTTAAAGTAAATATGTTGGGCAAACAGATGAAATGCATGTTGTTTTAAAATCAACTAAACAGCGTTTTGACATAAACATAATATGGTTTTGGTTCGAAAAAGGGACAAAAAATAATTTCTTATCGAGTCGTGGAGTCCAAGACCCAAGCCCACGCCAAACCGAGCTGAACCGGCGACGCGCATGGAGAGCCTTTTCTTCCTCTGAGTCATTTAATCAAGTGAGAGTGTGATAACATAAATATACATCACGACTTAACCTCTTTTAGTTAAGCAGCCCGTCTTATTTTTTTAATATAATTTACCAATTATATTGGTCCAACACTTACAACTTCAACGGTTACTCTCTCAATTTCATTTACCTTCAATCACATCAAATTTGTTTAGCTCAGCACTGGATACTCCCGTTATTACCTTCACCAACAACAACAAAATATAAATCAAAACAGAACATAGAGATAGAATCAAACCTTGCTATTGACTTTTCCAGACTCAAAGGGGACAAAACATGGATACTGACGCCCTTGAGTTTATACTTGTGACTACAAAACAAAGCATATCAAGGTAAATCACATATCAGAAAAGAACTAGTCGGAGCAACTTCGGCCCTGAAATTTCGAGAACTCTAAGCGATTTAGTAAATGTTTCTAACAATTTTTTTTGTTACAAATTTACGGACTCTACAACTTTATTCAAAAAATTTAGGGACAACTAATGTTTCATTCGTTTCTGTCACGAACCAGCCCTAGGTCAGAGAGAAAGAAAGGGAACATACTAGCCGTGGGGAAGGGCAGGAACGAGCGGTCAAGGATCACAGCGGCGAAGAATGTATGTAGTCGATGATCAAACTTTAATCATTATTAGATCCTTACTTTTCCTAGGACAAATTAGTCTGTGATAAATGGATTGCGTCTGCAACTACAACCACATGAAAGGATGCTTTATACTAAAAATTGTATTAGTGCTGACTAATCTCATATCTAAGGAGATTATTTGGGTCAAAGGTCTAGACACCTCCTAATTAAAAGGGAAAAAAAAGAGGATCACGGCGGCGACTGCTGGTTCAAGAATGCTGCCGTAAACGAAGACGTTATGAGACGGTGTATCAGAGAGCCACTAATCTTCTTCTCTGGTTTGATTGGATTAGAGAAAAGTGACGATAATGTATGTAGTGGATGATCAAACTTTAATCATTATTGTCTGTTGTCCGCTTTAAAATAATTATGTAATTACATTTAAATTATATATTTGTTTGTTAAAGTACTGTAATTATATGTTTCTATAAAAAAATATTATTATACAATTAAAAATTTCATACTATTAAAAATGAAAATATAAAGTAGGTAGGATGATTTCTTTTGTTACAATATGATATAAATGATAATATTCATTCAATGGTATTATTAAACTGAAAAATAAAATGCAATTCTATTTTAGTTGCGTTAAAATAAAATAACAAATATAAAATAATGATATATTTATTTTAATTACAATACGAACTAACTATTGAAACTAATTTAATTATATTATTAAATAAAAAAATTTAAATATACTTTTTAAATATTTGATCTTCTAAATAGTGTTATACTACATTTAGTAGAATTATATTATTTTTTGGTGTTTTATTTGAGTTGAAATGATATCAAATTTGATGTTTTCTTGCACCAAATACCAGTCTGAGATATTTGAGGTTTAGTATGATATAAAAAATGGAAAAGAACAAATAAACGTAAACTTCCAACCTCTGATTTCTTTTATATATTTTGCTAACAAATAGGAGGTATGAAAGAATTGTATTTAGGAGGCGTTATTGGTTCATGTACTTTAGAGTATTCAGAAATCCATATAATATTTACAAATCAATGTAAAATATATTGATTTTCAAATCTAACATATAAATTTGTATTTGTATTTACAAATCCGGAGGTTTTCCCTCGGATTTGAGTCTTTGTATTTTTAACAAAGAAATCCATGCAAATCCGTTATGAAATCAAATCCATTAGTAAATTCGGATGATTGAATAACACATAATTTAAATTAGAATTTATAAATTATGAAACCAATAACACATGATTTCAATATGAATTTTAAAATCATAGAACCAATAACACTTGATTTAGTTTAGATTTCCAAATCCATTAAAATGCAAGAACCAATAACCCCCACTAAAGAAATTATAATCTAGCTTAGAAGATATATAGTGTTTAATTAGTTATTTTCTTTTTATTCATTCTCATAAAAGGATATATAAGATTTAATTATGTTCATATTAAATAACCTAAAATGGTTTATAAGATTTAATTGAGTTTGCATCTGAAAGAAGTTCCACTACTTTTTTAAACTTCTCACAATTAACAACAATGAAGAAAAAAGAAAGTTCCAAAGACTTTAAATAAATCATGGGCCTTATGCATATTTTTCATGGGAATGGGTTCAAAGCCGGCTCTGCTTGGAGATAATCTTCTTCTTTCTTTTGCTTGGAGATAACCTTCTTATTGTGGTTCCTATCTTATTGTAATTAACCGACAATCATGTATAAAGCATGGAGATATTAATACATATACAAAGTATAAAGTATGTCACTATATAACAAGATGTAGAAATATAAATAGATTAATTGTTGTAACATCTTTATTTGCTTTACAATCAATATGTAAACTTTCAAACACTACCAACCATTTCACTAATTGCAATGTAAGTGCCCAACACTCCAATGGGAACACACATTACCACCATACCAAACAACATGACAGTCTCAAACCCAAGTTTCTTGAAATTTCCAGAGATCTTCAAGTAACATAGGCAAGGGAGAAGAATAGAAACCGTCACGCTCAGTAATGCACCAACCAGAGACATCATATAGCCGAAGAAAGGAAGTGTCTCAGCGATGACCACACTACTTGTTATGAACAATGTACTTATCAAGAGATGCAAGTATGATTTCTTGGTGTACTTCTTAGGAAACCAATGTTTTATGGTGTTCACCGTTGGTGTGATCATCAATGCATATTTGGCTATAGGGTTCACAAGGGTTGTGTATATAGCCACCTTTGAACTCGTCTTATGAATCGGAAGATTCAATGTTATTTGAGATAAAGTGTTAGATCCATACATTAAGTAGCCCAAAACCGCCATTGATGTGTAACCTATGGTGCATAATATAAAAGATATAAGTAGAACCTGCCAAAAAAGATAATATCATCATTATTGTTATTACAGTTTTTAAACTATACTAAAGAACGTTACATTTATGTAAATGACTTACATTGTTGAACTGATGTTTGCTTTTCATAGAAGAATACAAAGTGGGCAACACTGGATGCGCACCATAGCAAAAAGCATACAAACTCAAAGCAGTAGGGATCCCACTCCAGTTAATCAACTTTCCACTTTGATTAAACCCGATTCCATCAAATGCACCAACCCAAGATATTGATCCAAGAGTCACGGCCGTTGCTAAAACCCCACTCATGGAAACATAAGACAATACACTTAGACTGTCCCACCACAGAGTTGGCATGATGACTAGTGCCACTGACGCCATGAAAGATTGTTTCCCGTTCAGTCTCAACCCCATGAGTTTGATGTTAAACCCAGGGAAAAGATTGTGAAGATTGTCACCTTCAAGGATCAAGAAACCTGTGGTGACTAGGTAGAGTTCTAGGTGCATGAAGACTGACACAATGATTCTTCCAGGTCTACCAAACGCGCGTTCTCCAATGTCTGGATAGGTTTTGATGGTGCGGTCTTGGTTCATACATTTTGTGATGAGTAAGGATGTGTAGAAGGCGGTTGCGGCTAGGATTAAGAGAAGTGAAAGACTCAACCATCCTCCACGAGCTAGTGAATATGGAACTGATAATATTCCAATTCCTAATATACAATTCATATTATCATCAATAGTAAATATACCAAAATATATGACATTTTGGATGAATACATAAGAATTAAAAGGCATACACTTTTTTTTCTAAAAAGTAATATTAAAATATAAACTAAAGCTAATTCAGCCAATCATGAAAAGAAACTATCAAACATCATTAGACAAACCGTTTTCAATAAAACTAAAATTAATATAAAAATATTAAAGTATCATGTATTTTGAAACATCAAAAAACTCTTCAATATATCATCTATTGTGGTAATGAGGGAGTATATTATATATTCAAAGACGAGTAAATATGTAAATGAATGGAACCAAGCTGAAGAGACTGACCTGAAAGAGCATTGAGTGCGTTGAAGCAAGTCTTAAAAAGAGAGGAAGATCCGCCGTCGTCAAGTTGTTTTTGGTGGTTATCTTCTTCCATTGCTAAGAACTTCTCACAGAAAATTAAAGAATTTGATTTTTATTTTTGCAAACTTATGCAAGAAAGCATTGATGATGCAGTGTCTATATATATATGTTAACTTTGTCTTCAACGTGTATAATTTGAACTTCTTTTAGAAAGTATTAGCAATAGTGATGATATCTTTTTCGTGAAAACAATTGAATGATCTTTAAGAAAACAATGAAATAAATCAATATGGTTGTGGCCATCTAAAGCGAAAGGCAACGTGATTTCTGACTGTGAATGCATTAGTAGTATAAAACAATCAATTACTTCAGAAACAATTTGTTGTTACCAAATATTCAAAGAAAATTGTTGTTGGGGCTATCTATATGAATACATATCTCAAAATTTCTTCTTTTTTTAATTGAAAAAATATCTCAAAATTTCAAGGAAGATAGTTTAATAGAAAACCATACATGAATAACGAAAGCTCAAATAAACGATATAAAAACCCTAAAACTTACCAAGAAAATAAATGAGAAATTAGAGTTTCTATAACTCCAAGGGGCTAGCTTAATCTCCAAAAGAAATATTCGAGCTTTGAGATCACGGGAAAGGAATGAGTGAAGGTAAGAGGAAACTTGTTTAGGTGTTTACGTTTATCGTCCTACAGGATAGGGATTCAATGCCAACTAATTAGATTTTAGCATTTTTTTTCTCAAATCTAAAATACATTCTAAATACTAGACGTTTAAACCGCTAATCTGTGAAGTATATCTTCAATACAAGCCTAGACTTTTTCAAACATTTTTTTCCTCCGGATGAGTCATATATTAAGCACGGAACTTAATATCCGTTATCCGTGATTCGATCCGGTATCCGTTCCAATCCGTTTTGAAAAGTCGGATATTCAAAGTACTCGGATAGCGATTTTTACGGATCCGACAGATCCGGATAGTGAAATTTTAAATCCGGATATCCGAATTTGGATTTAGGTCCACTATATACCTTAAAAATATTTAAAATATAATTATATTTATCTATGTATAATATTATACAATATATAATTTTTATATAAAATAAATAAATTTAGTATTTATTAAATTTCAAATTTTTCAATTTTTTAAACAAAATAAATAAAATAAATAGTAAATTAGTTAATTTTAATTTAATTTAAAAAAAATAATTATTAAAAAATAAAACGAATCTGAATATTCGCGGGTCCCTACTTCCGAATATCCGAAAAACTCGAATCCAGATTCGAATAATGATTTTACGAATTTAACGGATCCGAGTCCAGATATCATAAAATACTCTACATATCCGATCCGTCCTACCCCTATCCTATACATCCTTTGGTACTTTATACTCCCTCCGTTTCATTTTACTTCTCGTTCTAGGTTACACACAGATTAAGAAAACATTTAGTTTTACATATTTCCCAAATAAAAACATCATTACCTATAAATCTAACTACATTTTAATCAATCAAAAATAGAATAACATATAAAATTAATAAATTTTGCATTGAAATAATAAAACGATACTTATTTTGAAACGAAAATTTTACTCTAAAACAACATCTAATTTGAAACGGAGGGAGTAATATTTTTCCGATTAGGTAATTAACCCACATTATCTAAATATCTAAATCACATTCTAAAATTTTACACGTTTAAACCTCTAACTAATCTTTAACCCAAATACATCTTTTCTTTTAAGTAAACTACAAAAAAGTTCCCTCTTCAGGGAAGATAAGTGCAGTAAAAGTCTTCATTTGGCCTTAACTATCCTTTTTCTCTCTTTTCAACGTGTATGATTCTTAGGCAAAATTCTTTTATTAATTATAAGGGTTGAACAGAGCCATTAATTCATAAATTGAATCACGAACTAATATTAAGATCAGACCACTTTTGACTTTATTTTTTTTTTGTGAAAATGGTGTCTGAAGACATCTCCATTTCCCATTCCATTTTAAAATAAAACTAGAACTTAACCCGCACCCCGTGCGGGTGTTTGATTTAATTGTACTATTCATATTTGAACATGTTTTTTTATTTATTTTAAAATAAAATAACATACTAAATTAGTTTTCTATGAATTATCATTATTTTATGATATTTTGTTTTTTTTAAATTGAACTCTCTAATTTTTATATTTGACTAAATTAAATAAGGTAATATTGTGTTGTTATCCGGAAAATATATTTTAATAAAAAATCAAAAACAAAAAATACATAAATAAATATTCATAAATTAACTTTTTAATTGTATATAATTGAAAAGAAAAAATGAAAAATTTATAATACGTAATTTCAAATTAAAAGAATATAATATAATAATATAATGATATATATTATGAAGTAATTTTTTGCCTCTGAACTCACACGTTATACAATATATACTATATATTTCAGTTTGTGTTTTTCTTTTCGCCACAAAGAAATAAAAATCCTTGTAATTAATTAATTTAAATTAATTTTAAATGCAATGGCAGAATCTTTAAATAAAAAGAAATATAAAAATATATTTATTTATTTTACTGTAAATGCAATGGTTAAATGTGCAAATAAAATGAAGTATAATCTTTTATCCATGTTTCCAAACAATTCTCCTCTTTATTCTGCTATCATTACTTCCAAACAGTCCCAAAAGGTACTTCAATTTTAATAATATAGATATGGAGTAAAGGTGAAAATACTCTAACCCATAGAATGGCAAGCTTTTGCTGTTTTTTTTTTCTTAAATAACGATGTAACATTTTTTTTTCCTAACTTTCAGCATTAACATATTTCAAAAAAGAAGATTCATCTGGTTACCTACATAATAGTTTTAAATATTAAAAAGTGGTGTGAGTTTCATGTGTTGTTAAAAAAGAAGATTCATCTGGTTACCTACATAAAATCAAATATGTGGTGTTACTTTACATAACATATAACCCTAATTTGATGTTCGTAGCATGATGAATGCACTTGATAAGAGACTAACAAACGAAAAAGATGATTAGTGAACTAGAGGTAGTATGATAAATTCTAAGTTTAATCTCTTTTCGGAATTTTGAATAGTTTGGCTTAGTGTTTTATGCTCACTCTTTCTTTGCTAATAATGGTTTGCAGTAACTCCTTTTCATTAAAATTTCTCAAGAAAACTCAATAGTTTTAAATAATTCCGCGAATATAATAATCTTTTTGCTCTAAAACTAGAAAATGACAACTCAGTGTATAAATCGACTGGGAAACAAATATTATATAGCTCACAACAAATAAGAACTCACCGTTGACTTGAGACCTCTTCTTGGTTTGTATATAATCTATTTGCTTATGTGAGATGGTTTCTCGTGTTTCAAGGCTTATCTCCAGTCGATAAAAGACTCGCAAACCCTTGTGAGAGACTTCGTTCAATCACACAGTGCGAGTTGGATGAACATCTTGGACTGTCCTCCGATTTGATTCGTTTCAAGGATGGCGAAGAGAAAGAGTATTGAGTGTTAGATAGTTCATCATCATCATCATCATCATCTTCTTCAGCATCGTAGTCTTTAGATGTTTTTCTCTTTACGCCTGGAACACTTCTTAAACCCGTGTGGTAGCGGCGATATTCTTTGTGATGCTCATCTAAAACAACATCAGAAGAAGAAGAATATAAGACATGTCACGAGATTGCAAAATCTCTCAGATTATAAAAAACCAAACACACCTGAAAGAGGATCTTCATAAAGGCATGATTCAGATTCTGTGTCACCACAGTTACATGACAAGCTAATGTTCTTGTTCGGTCCTAAAATGCTGCGAATCAACAACAAAAGGATTAGGCTTCCATTGTTTACTGTGTAGAGTAAAATGTCTTGACAAAGAAAGTTTTGTGTTGGTTCCAAACCTGTACATATGCTCAACAAACTCATCGATGAGGACAGGCCAAGCACCTGAGTGAAACACAAAACAAGAAGATGAATCAACACACAAACAGATATAAAGACCACACTTGTTTTGGTGAGATGTCTAAAGAAATTGTACCTTCAGAGTCATATCCTTCAAGATTCTCATGTACACAACGACTAAACGCCAAGACTTGTTGCCAGGTATCTTCTGAAATATTGTGCCGTTGATTTTTCTACAAGTTAAAACATCATCTTCTTCTCATCAGGATAGATAAACACCAGAAACAAACGTTTACACCAATGAAAAAACAGGAAAGAGATAGTACCTCGACGAAGTCACACCAGCGGTTAAGTAATCTAAATCTCCCAACCAAAACAAGTTTCCATGCGGTAATAGCTTTAGCTACAGCTGCACCAATATTCAATGAAGTAGTATCAGTATTATCTCTGTTGGCCTAATCCTGACATAGAGGGTAACCAAAACGATGGTTGAAGAGGAGCATAGGCTCTTACTTATACTCTTCTGTCCATTCTCACGGCACATGAAGAAAACAAAATCATAGAAGCGAGTAAACTCGGAGAAATCCACCTACAAAGAGGACAAATCAAAAGGTTAGAACACAGAGTAGCTGGTCAAGAAATGCGTTAATGAATCCATGGTATTAAGAGATGAAAAAAACTTGCCATTAAGTCGAGCCGTGACATCAACTTGAACAATTCATCAAAAATGGAGTTTCTATCATGGGATTGCAAAGGAGAAAAAATCGAACAGATCAGCAGAAGACAAGTACGTATTGGATCATATGATAACAGTTGCTGAGCAATCACCTTGCCTGAAACTTTTTCTCGACTAGACTCATGAGGTGAGTTAATGCTTCTTTAGAATAGTTAATTCTTTGAGTTTCCTCGTCGAGTTTATCAATATTACATACAACTTGACTTGATCGAATGTCTGCAAAGTAATATCACATTCAATAAGCAAAGCTTGAAACTTACACAGTCCAGCATTCAATAAGCAAAGCTAGAAACTTTACACAACTCAGCTTTCAATAAGCAAAGCTATGACATTAAATAATTGAGTTTTCAATAAGCAAAGGCTAGAGACTTTACACAACTCAACTTACAATAAGCAAATCTAGAAACTTTACACAATTCTCAACATCAACAAGGAAAGCTAGAGACTTTACACAGTTCAGCTTTCAAGAAGCAAAGCTTACATAGCTCAACTTTCAATAAGCAAAGCTAGAGACTTTACCAATCCTCAACATCAATAAGCAAAGCAGGAAACTTCATATTCAAAAACAAATGTATCACCTTTTCAAACCCTAGTTAAATGCCAGAACCATTGAGCTAAAAGAATCAACTTTTATCCATAGAAATGTCAGAGGAATGAAACAGAGCAACTCAGGAATCAAAGACAGAACAGAGATCTCCAAGCAACCAAGCGAACAATACAATATGTGTAAGGTTATTTTAAAAAAGCAATATTTTCTCACACCAGTTTCAAATTGAATGACAAGAATGAACAGATCGAAGAAGAAGGAAGGATAAAGGAAGAGACTTTACCACAAAATCTACGATATATTTCGAATATATCGAACCGACCCTGAACCGGGGAAGAACCCATGGATTCTATCGAACTCGAAGCTTTCTCCTCCTTTAGGAGAGAGCGATCAAAGCTCGAAAAGGATCGTTCGAATAGAGATCGAAGCCCAGAAGAGTCGATGAGGAAAGAAAACCACACACAACCAGAAATCGATGAACTACGAGAAATCCCAAAAGCAGGAATATACTTTACAAAATATGAAAATAGAAACTTTTGTATTTTCTTGGGTCAAAATGGAAAATTATTTTTACTTTTGAAAATCCTTCAAAAGATCCTTTTATGGGCTTCAATTAGACCCAAACCCTGGGCTCATTAATAAGTGAATTTCCTAGTATGGCCTTTATCCTAATCCTCTAATCACTCTATAGGAGAAACCGAAACTAAACCTAATCCGGAAAGGACGTAGAAGGGGCCGTAAGGTGACGACCAAAATAATATCATGTTTTAGCTATCAACTACTAGTCTACTATGTTACAAAAGGAATGTATGTTGATAGCTTTTTCTAGAAGAAAATAACTAATAAACCTATTATCAAATGAAATCGTTAGACAAGATTAATGGAGAATTGGATTTTGACCCACGATTCAAAAAAATATAAATTATATTTTATTTAGTACTAGTTTATGTTTTATATTTTAAAATTTCAATGTTTTTGTTAATTTTTTAAGTGTAAGATGTGTTCAAATTGATTTAAAGATGATGTGTGTTTAATAGTATATATACTATATGTCGAGAGAACACATAATCATATTATTATATTAGCGATATGAATTATCGATTATAATTTGAAAATGAGTTTTTAGCATATAGATATATGTTAGTTCTAACCATTAGTATACATTATAACGAAATAATTTATTTTAATTAGTGTTATAATATATTTATTATAGACCAAACATAATTTATTCAGTCATATATATAAACATAATCTAGAAATGGCCTAAAAGGACCGTATGGTGACGACCAAAATAATATCATGTTTTAGTGATCAACTACCAGTCTACTATGTTACAAAAAGAATGTATATTGACTGTTTTTTTAGGAGAAAATAACTAATAAACCTAATGTCATTGTCAAATGAAATCGTTTGACGAGATTAATAGAGGATTAACGGTTCTGCAGATTTTTAGATATTTACATAGAGCCTAAAAATTAATAAATTGATATGTTTTTATATTTACATTAGATATTTAGTTTTGGATATAATTATAAATTATATTTATGAATATAAAATTATATATACAAATAAAACTAGACAAATTTGTGAATTTGCGCTAGCATTATTGTATAATTTAACAAATTTAGGTCGAGTTATATCAATTTGGTCTAAGATTTATTTAGACCAAATTAAATGATTTAACACGCTTAAATTGCATAAAACAGATTTTAAGAAAATTATTTCGATTATGACCGATTTGCCGTTTGAACAGATGTCCACGCCACTTAACCGATTATCAGAATATTAAATAAACCAATCCTATATATTATCAATCGGCGGAGAACATGTAAAGGAATTAGTCCTTTAAAATATCGTGATTTTGTGCAATAATTTTAGTTGTACTTATGACACTGAAAAATCTATATGAATAATAAATACATAAAATTTTATTTGAATATAAAACATTATGGAAAAATATGTCAGACACAGATGAGTAAGACAACATTTTTACTGTTTTTGATGGATGCTCTTTATGTATTTTCTCAAGTTGGTTTTAGTTATGGCATACACTATCTATTATCTATCTATTAGACGGTATGAATCACTTAGACATACACTAAAGCGTGGGATAGGACCATGAATGAGGATTGTAAAGATTAAGGTAGTAAACCAATGAGTCTAATTGTTTCGTTTACGTTTACATGATCTTGTTTAAGCAATTGATTGCATTCAGATGCCGAGTCAAGTTAAGATAAAAAATATATCACTACTTTAAGAAAGAAGAAGTCTTGAGTAATTTCAAAGTCTTGGTCTTTCGAGTTTTGATGTTAAAGAAAAGAATAGTCGAATTCCAAGTGTACACAAAGTCTAGATATTTAAAAAGAAAATATATATAACCAAGGGAAAATGGTCAGAAAAATCATGAACTTTCAAATTTGGTTCGAAAAAAGCATGAACTTCTTCTTGGACCATTTAAAGCACCATTTTATTTTGACTGTCCATTTAAGGCCTCATTTAAATTTGACTAAGCCAAATTCAATACGTCGTTAACCAAGTTAACAGAACAACTAAACGGAGTTAATCACCATTAATGAACTTCAAAACGACGCCGTTTTGAGAAAAGAAAATTTGTTTTTTTCTCCTAAATCGAATTGAAATCTCTAATTCCTCACGAACCCTTTCTTTGCGAGCAGCTGCTCTAGAATCACGATCCTCTGCTTCATTTCCATCCTTTGAAAACTCACCATCCTTCTCTGTTGTTCGTCGAAAAGGTATCTTCGGTTTTGGGATTCCTCGATTTCGATTCATTTTCCCACAGAATCGAGAGTATCTAGGAAAAAAATTAGGGTTTATGAGGAATTGGGGATTGGAGATTTCAATTCGATTTAGGGAAAAAAGAACAAATTTTTTTTCTCAAAACGGCGTCGCTTTGAATTTAACTAAGTTTATTAACGGTGATTAACTCCGTTTAGTTGTTCTGTTAACTTGGTTAACGACGTATTGAATTTGGTTTAGTCAAATTTAGATGAGACCTTAAATGGACAGTCAAGATAAAATGGTGCTTTAACTGGTCCAAGAGAAAGTTCGTGCTTTTTTCGAACCAAATTTGAAAGTTCATGATTTTTATGACCATTTTACCGTATAACCAAACCAATGAAAACATGCAATATATCCATAGTATAATAACGTTTGAAGTCTTTCAAAAATTGTCAGTCGGTCCATGTAGGTTTTCCTTTTTTATTTAGTAATAAAAGAAGAAAAACAACACGCACAAATTATTAAATATCTAAATCAATTAGAAAATCAAGTCAAGCCGACCAAACTATACTCCAAATAAGACCAAAACACTCCTAACCATTCCAACAATGTTTCAGGAAATAGAAAGAAACTTCGTCTTTCCATTTTCTAATCAAACACGGACTCTGTCTTGTCTCTACCTGCACCACCACCTTCCTCTCTGTTGCCTTTTATTAAATAATACTATCATGTATATATATATATATATATACTTCATCTACACACACAAATTCTATATCTTCAACATCTCCTCTTCAACGCATTACTTAGTTCTTTGTAGTTCTTATTATTCATTCACTAATAACACAACAATGGAGAAGAGTTTCTTGGAGTGCAAACAATCTTCTTCTCTCACTCTCTTTGCTCTCTTCAACTTGTTCCTGATCAGTTTTGGCAGATGGGTTTCTTCCGCTCGCATCTTTTTATCCAGCTTCTTGCCCCTTCTTCAACACCATCAACGTGTGAGGAACCAAGATCAGAGTGTGATCACAAACACAGAAGAAGAAGAGGAAGATGATTATCTCTCTAGAGAAGAAGCAGAGACGGTTATGAAAAGTTTAGGTCTCTCTCCCGACCAAGAAAGCGATGAGCTTCTTCAAGAACGGTACAGTTCCAAGGAGATTTCGAGTTTGTTCGAAGAGAAAGAGGCGAGCTTGGAGGAAGTGAAGCAAGCTTTTGATGTGTTCGATGAAAACAGAGATGGCTTCATCGACGCTAAAGAGTTGCAGAGAGTTTTGATAACATTAGGTTTCAAGGAAGGATGTTACCTAGAGAACTGCTCGGTTATGATCAGGTCGTTAGATGGAAACAAAGACGGAAGAATTGATTTTAACGGATTTGTTAAATTCATGGAGAACAACAGCGTCTGCTAAATCTGATGATTATTAATTATTTTCTTTCACCAAATCTATGATTATTTTCTTCTTCTTGCGATGAGATTGTTTAAAGTTTAAACACTTAAACATGTTTGTTGTCAATAGTAATCAGACTTTCATGAAATCTCGAGGACCTTTTAGTAATTCATAGCTTACAACTTCACAACATAGATTAGACTTGGGCGTTTGGAAACCGTCGCATTCGGTTCGGTTGATTTGAATTTTCGGAGTTTTGTATTTTCGATTTTTCAGTATTATACACATAAATTTCATTCAGATTTTACTAATTATCATATCGGACCCGGTTCAATTCTTTTTAGATATTCAGATCGGTTTATAACCAATATATGGAATGACCAAAAATATTTTAAGAAACTAGAAAATTAATAAAAAAATATTCAAAATATATAAATTATTCATAAATCTAGTTAAAAATTAGTTAAATTACCTAAATTAATTAAATATTATTCAATAACAAAGTATTATAAAAAAATTAAAATATTATACAATATTTAAATTATCTTAGCATATATAAAAAATTAACATAGTTTAATAATTTGGATATTTTCACAGATGAGAAATACCTTAAGATGAATTTATTAAATAAAATTATCCCCAAAAATAACATTCAAAGAAAAAATAATTAAAATAGATTTTATTAAAAAGTGTAAATATACATTTATATTATTTGGGTTAACTGATTTTGATTTAGGGTTTAAAGTAATGAGGTGGAGTTTTGGAGTTGAAATTTAAAATTAAAAAAAAATATTAAAATTTTTAAAATAAAAAATCTATTTTAGTTATTTAAAGAAAAATTATTGTACAACAAAATTTTCAAAAAGGTTTATTTAAGAGATTTGACCTTTTCACATTTTAGTTTGAATTTTGATTCGTTTAGAATTGTATCCAAACATCAAAATATCAAATTCTTAAGTTTCCTTAGGATATTTTGTATAATGGTTCAGATTGGCTTTCAGTTTTTCCAGTTCAAGTTAAGGTCAGGAGCTTTCATTTTCTGTTCGAGTTAGCTTCAGGAGTTCGGCTTGGGTAAAAACGCCCACGCCCGGGCCTAACATAGATAATCTATTTGCGGCATTAAATCGAACACCTTGCGCGCACATAGCTTAAATCTATTCACTCTCTGGTCAACGCTCGGTAAATAATACGGGGAACTGATTCCGACTTACCGCCGAGACTAATCGGACAATGGGCTGCGCCAAAAAGCTGTCTTTAGGTATACAATAGAAGTTGTATAAGCTTTGACAAAGCGCGTTGCTTCAAGGTGTGTGTGGGCCTGAAAGCAGATTATATGGGCATGATTAATTAAACCCTAGTAAGCTTCTAACGACCTACAGAGTCTTCGCAGCTTCACTCCGAGATCGCGGAGCAACGATCCTCGTCGGAGTTTCGATTTAAGGTAAGATTCCTTCTTGTCGGAATCATATGCCCTTTGTCGATAACGGAAACAAAAACCAATCAAAGTTTCTAGCTTTGTCTGTTTTTTTTTGCGAACTTCTCCATGTTTTTGCTTTTTGGTTTTTGGTTTTTTGAAGAACTTATAAGCTTTTGTTTTGTTTATGGCTACTGGCCAGGGATTAAGATGAGTATAAGTAGAGCCAAGGATTTGAGACTTCCATTGATGAATCTCATTAGACTTAAAGGAACACCGATTCTGGAACAGCTTCAATTAGAAGAGAGGCTTCTTAGAGCATCAACTGATAACTGGTGTATTGTTAATGATGGAACCAATCTCCCTACCATTGTCATGGGAATGTCAGGGTAAATACCTGATTCCATCTTTTTTCCTCTGCCTTTGTGATGAAATTTGACTTTGAGGATGTGGGTTTCTCTTTGTTTACAGGAAGCCTTCTCAACTTCTTGAGCTTGGACCTGTTGTTAAAGATCGAATACCGGTGATCAAAAGATTTACCGGAGGTGGGACGGTGATTGTGGACAAGAGTACTATCTTTGTGAGTTTGATTTGCAACAGGGATGATGTTCCAAGTGTCCAGCCTTATCCTCGTTCTGTCATGGCATGGAGTGGGAACTTGTATGGTGAAGTGTTTGAGGGTGTTGATGGTTTCCAACTTCGTGAGAACGGTGTGTGAAACTCTTTTTAGATGTTCTAGTTAGATTACTCTGCCCCATTATTAATCCACAATGAGATGGTTTGATGTTTCCTCCTCTTTGTATTTCGACTTTCTTTCAGATTATGTTTTTGGTGACCGCAAATTTGGTGGGAATGCTCAGTCAATAATTAGGAATAGATGGATACACCATACGTCATTTCTTTGGGACTACAATGTGAGAAACATGGCTTACCTTAAGCTGCCTACCAGAGTGCCACAGTACCGGTTGGTATGACCCTTATTTCATCTCGATCTAATTGTCTTCAGTTATATATATGTTCAAATTGTTTTGTTACATTGCAGGAAAGAGATCACACAGATTTTGTGTGTAGAATGAAGGATTACATTGAAAGATCAGATTTTGTTGAGAAGACAATAAAGGCTGTGGGAAACCAGTTCACATTGAAGCAAGTGAACCTTGAGGATATAGATTCCTACGCAAAAGGAGAACATGTGAAGAGCACGAGGCTCCTTACAATGGAGGAACTCCAAGAAGCAATGTCAGGCACAACTCAAAGTGCATGAGCGTACTGCTCATGCTTGTTGTTGTTGCAAAACTGCTATAGTTTGCTTGGTCCTTGATTCTTTACTTCCTTGTATACCATTCTTAGAATTCAGTTCATGATCTAACTCAGAATTCGTAAGAAATATATCTGCTGAGTGTTTCATGGAGAAAGAGAAAACAAGATATTTGATTTTGTAGCTTGTCATATTAATGGCTACGAAAAGACAGGGACTTTGATAATAAAGACAAGAGTAATCAAGTTCTTGATTAGCTCCCAGAATATTTTTTTTCTTTTCTATAAATGTTGGGACTTTGGTGGCCTACTCCAACAAAATCTATAAGTGCTGGAGGTTTGGTGGTCTTAAAATATCTGGTCACTATTGTATGTTCTGCAGATGATAATGATGATGGTTCCTGGATGGAGACATGCAGTGTCAGAGGAAAGGAATCTGCAGGGAAGGTTTGAATAGTGATGATGCGGTCCCTGCATTGGCATGCGCGAAGAACAATATTCTTCTTGGAGATACTGAGCGTTAAGGTTAGTCGTTCCCTCTTTTAGCATTTTCCCAGCTGTACGTTTCCAAATTCCTGTCTTCATCATCTACAGTATCAGCACAACAGTAACATAAAGCTTAAAACTCCTTCAGTATCAACTGAATCTCATTAAAACTCGCAACCTGGTTAGCTTTTTTCTCTGTATTGTATTTACTCTGGCGGAGAGACTTTGAGCTAAAATATATGCTCCATAAGCACAATGATCCCAGGCGACAAATATTGAAGTTATAGCAAGAGATTCAGTACGAGTGAGTGGATTATTGGCAAATTGGAGACTCACTGGATGCATATTAGAGTAAGAAGAAGACACAAACTCGGAGAAAGATTGACGCTTATGTGATCTGCGGTAGGTTTATGAACAGACCCATTGAATCTCCTGAGGTAAGAAGTTGATTGCTGCTTCAACTTTCTTGCTATGAGAACATGCCAGTGATTCTTTAAGGCATTACCTGTCCTTCCATTGAAAACCTTAGCAGTCATAGCCCCCCCTTTGTTACCAAATGCTCTGTGAGCTGCAAGTAGCCTCTCTTCTTCTTCAAGACTGAAAGCTCTCTTGTCGATCCTCGGATCTACCACCTCAGTCTGCAACTTTTGCCTTGTGACAAAACACATTGTTCAGTTCTTCACTTTCTCCTGAAAGTAGCTAAGGAAAGATTCAACTTAAAGCGCTTGTTTTTACATGTTCTTCCTTGCATCATCTCTGCAATGTGGTTCCAGTTTTGAGGACCGTAAACAGAAACAAGTTCTATGAGCTGAGAAGAGAACATATGTAAGGAGAGTACTGTAAATAGAAATAGAAAGAAACTCCACGCATACATCTTTAATAATTGCTGTTTTTTCTTTTTTTTGTGGAAGTTCATGGTTGCTCTGTTAAGAACAGTTTCAATTCTCTGACATCATCAAAACACTTGTTTGAATATATGTCACCTTATATTCTTCTCCGCACGCTTTACCACTGTTAAAGTATACCGTTTCCTTTGTATAAGTGTATAAGACCAAACATATGCATGTCCATTTTTAGATGCAATTCATAGATAACGTACGTGTGTATGCATATGCATGTTCTACGCATTATTCAAGGAATAACCAAAAAAGTAGTACTCTCATATAGTGGCAAAACATGCACATTCAAGAAGAAGAAATCATATCCTTCAACGTTTTAATAATACATTAATACTTTAGAAAACTAACATTTTCTAAGTGTTCCAACGTTTTAAAACTTAGAAGCCAATAAACACTTTAACATCACTTACATTTTTAATAACAATATCACTTTTATTTTTCTTATTATAAAACGAGGATTCTCTTTCTTTAACTCGTTCACACACATTTACTAGTCCAGATTTCAATTGGTTACCCAAAAAAGAAGTCCCCAACTTGGAAACCGGAAATTACAATAACCGAAGCAAACCAAACCGGTCTAACGATATATATCCCTTAATTATTATTATAGAACTAGTTAGTACCGAAACTGCCCTCCGGTGTAGGTCTGGCCAAAGGACCAACCGGGAGGAGCAACATTGTACGACACGACGCTTCGGCGATCACTCGTGGTGACAACAAACGACAGACTTTGACCATTGAGATAAGAGTTGCTTTGCCAATTTTGCCCCCAGTTTCTTGACATTAACTGCCATTTTGACCTTGACCCTCTTATCGACACAGAGTGCACGTCCCCGGCTCCACCCACGTTCGTGACCAGCACCAAGTTAAAGTATGAGTGACCGTTGATCGTGAACCTTATCCCGCCTCTTCTATTGCACCGAACCCTATATATGTTCATGAAAATAACGATTATATTAAATTAATACTATCATCAAAGTTTAAATGGAAAAGGTACCACAAGTTTGGTGTTAATTTAATTGATACCGATATACAGTTTTCGCTCTAATAATGATTTAATAACTAATTTCTACGACATTTATCAACTGGTCCAAAAACAGTAAATGCGTATTAATAGGTTTAAATTCCATTAAGTGTGCTATGTGTAGTATAAGATGAGTCACGTAGATAGGTGTATTGTGTGTTTTCAACACATGTTTGTTATGTATATACACGTTCTAACCAATCACGCATATACGTGTGTTGTATGTTCAATATAGGGTTCCATAGCTCTTACTTTTCCTACTCGTCGGTCTATAAAAAAGAATAAAAAGACTTTTGTTCAAATATAAGAGAAAATTATATTTAAGAAAATTCAGACGAGGGATAACCAGCTAAGAGTTAAGACAAAAGCCATACACATTGTTGGTCCATGCATCTGTTTCTAAATAAGTACAGCTTTAATCTTGTTCTCTTACTAAGTTAATTTGATACTTTCATTTAAGTAAATTTATCTATTCACCTAGTAAAATTTCCTAGTCGAATATTAATAAAATCATAATTACCAGTAATATTTATAAACAGAAGTATATATAATATGTAGTTGTATTTATATATTTCACAAACTACACGTATAATAGTTCAGTACTATGCAATTTTCTTGACATTTCATGGGAGGGTCGTATAAACAGGGTTAATAAATTAGTACCTTCTGTACATAACCGGAATGTTACCGGACTTGTAGAGAGCGATATGCTCGTAGATGGGCTGAGAAAGATCAAAATGGTGGTTGGGAGGATCGCAGGCGCCACCAGGAGGACAAAAGTTAGTGGCAGTGACCACAATGGACCGGCCTTGTATGCACCACTGAGGATCGTTGACACACTTCAGCTCGAAACATGCACCACAGCTAAGTCCGTTATCAAATAAAGCCGTGCTTAACGCAGCCGTCTCTGTTCCGTAACCTTGGCTGTACAGGTTCCCGTACCCGCATGCTCCACCTAAATAATTTTGTTCATTGGGCAAATGTTAATTATAACCCACCGAAAAAAAAAGAAAAACTCACAATCTTTACTTTAAAGATAAATCAATTTTATTAATTGTAAACGCAAACGTCAAGTCGCCAAACATATAGAAGGTTTTTCTTTTGTTTTCTTCGGCGTTTGCGTTTATGTTTTGTAGCATATGAAAAGTGAAAATATTGGCTTAGGAAAATTAATTTAATGAACATAAATCATAACATATTAATAAAAAGGAAATGCTAAAAATGGCGTTTGAGACTATTAGTTTTTTAAAAACATATGACGTCAAGGAGTCGATATCTTCATTTTCTGTTTGTATAATAGTAAAATATACCATTCTTGAAAATATTTTGCATGTTTGCATGTTTACGTTACGAGCGAGCTGGCTAGCTCTGAAACCGTGGGATCATTACACTTTTGTCAGTTAAAAATTAAAGTGATGCAAGTGAAAATGAGAAATAAAAAATTTAATGGAGATAAATAAGGTACCCATAGTGCCGGACGCATCACCACCGCCGTAGAAAGTGGCATGAGCGTTGATCCACGGTCCTCCGTGGCCGCGAGGATGGTGGCCGCCACGACGGTAGAAGCCTTGAACACAGGTGGAAAACGCTAGGACATGCAGCAGGAGAGCAGATATTACTAAAAACCCCATGATGAAGAAGGGATGAAAAAAAGAAGCAAATGGGTATCTTTGTCAATCTGGAGAAGTAGAAGGTTTGGTGTGATGAAATTGAGGGAGAAGAAAGTTTGGTATAAATAGAAAGAAAAGTTCTAGCTGTAATGAATCAATCCGGGTCCATGCAACTGCTTCTTGGTCTTTTAATATACTCTGTTAATTCATTTTATTTTATTTTCTGTGTTTAGTGTCCATGGAAAAATCATAAACGGATAGTAATAGAACACGACGTAAGCGATAAAAGGTGATGTGAATGTTAATTTAAGAGGTGAATAAAAGAAAATTTTGTCAAAATGAGTTGGAATCTATCGTAAAGGTCACTCAAAGATTCGAAATAAATGCGTATCAGAGATTAGTAGATGTGATTGTGATACTCAACATTATAGATATTTTTTTTTATAAAGTATAGAAGTGCTGATTTATTTTAAAGGTGGGAAAGTAATCATACGGAGACACAGTTTAAATAGCAGTTAAATTCATAAATATGCGGGTTTGAGTGTTTGAGACAGACAATTTATAGAGCTCAATAAATAATGTTATCAAGGTAATAAAATGAGAATTTAAGTGCAATTTTTTTGGTCCACGTTGCACTGCAAAGTATATTTATTAATTTTTGTTGTATTGCATGCCTGGGTGTTACTACTTTTCTAAATTTGTTGTTGAAAACCAGAGATGCATTGGATTGGTAGCAGAAGTGTTGAAGAACGGTTGGGACTTTTTATGAAACTGTAGATACTTCATTGGACAAATATGGTTACAGCTGGTTTGAGAGGAAAAACAGAAGATAAGCACGTAGAAATTCACAAAAAAAAGGAAAGCACACAGAAACCCCAACGTTTAATGTTATATATATATATATATATACAAAACTGCAAAATTAGAGATTTCGAAAACTATTTCTTTTGTTTCATACTATAATAAAGCGTTTTGAATAGAAAACATCTAGCTAGTAGCCTTTTATCTAAAATTAATTTAAAGTGTAAAATAAAGCGTAATTCCAAAAGTCAAATTAGCTTTTAAAAATTAACATATATTTTTAAATATTTCTTAATTCACGAAAATTGTTAAAACGATAATTATACTAAAACGTATAGAAGTATCAGGTGAATTCATTTTTAAAAAATAATAATAATAATAATAAGATTTATAAAAAAGAAAACAGGTGAATTCATCTTTTTGACAAACAAAATTTTCCTTAATGGTATTCAATATAACTTACATAATTATTTGTATTCATTTAAAAGTTTTAAATAAGAACTGTCTGATTTCAATTGAGAAAAGAGAGATATGTATCCGATTTCAAATGTTTGACTTTGATTATATTCTTACCATTAGGGGAATAAACACGGTGGTTTAATTAGTAGTTCGAACATTATTGGTTTAAATAGTACCCCATGTGAAGTATCTCCAGTTGTAAAGTACACAGGTATGCGACATTGTAATTCAGTGGCTTGTGACATTAGGGCATTTTTAACGCCGTTTCTTAGGCGTGTCTTAGTGGCTATGGGACCCACTTTTGGTGGAAAACAGGTTCTTCTGAAACCAAAATAAGATACGCTTACCATGAGTTATTTGCACTGTTTGCGGGCCCCACTGACACGTGGCGGCCCGCAATTGGTGCATATTTAATTTTTTTTTTTTCTGTGCGACAAAAAGTTAAAAAAAAAAAAAAAAATTTAAGAAACCTTTAAAGGGTATGCGCGTTAAAGATGGCCTAAAGTCTTTCAATTCTGAAACTTCTTAAGGCGATAAATTTGGCCATGCATGCATGTGATCAGTGGATCTGTACTCTAACGACAAAATATTTTGGAAAAATAAATAATTCTAACAAAATAGTGACTTCATACACCTGGAGAAAATACATATGTTTATATTACTTGGAATACATTTGAAGTAGTACAAACAATACAATTTTAACAAATATATATATATATAAATTTCTATGGTAAAAGTTGTCATAGAAGTATAAAAGTAAAAGAGTACATCCATACTGATGTTTTAGTTTTTTTTTTCTTTGGGCCGGACAAACTATTTTAGGTGTTTAGGATATTCCTTGAGAAATTTGCTCTATAATTTATTTTCTAAAATATTTATAAAAGTTACTTAAAAAAAAAATACTAGCTAAAACTACAAAGTGGAATTGTTTAAGATTCGTCTTCTCGAAGCGCATTGAATTACTCTTTCTTTTTGGGATTGCCAAAGTATCTGAACAAGTTTTTTGACATTAACATAACTAAAAGAAAAAAAACAGGAGAGAAAGAAAAATATGAGAAACGTTACTTACATTTATTAAGAAACTCCCTAAAGAAACGTTACTTACATTTATTAAGAAACTCCCTAAAGAAACGTTACTTGCAACAAAATATAAGAAACTCCCTTAACATCAGTTTTATTACATTGGTGTAATATTATATTTAAATATAAATCTTACTTTTAATTATATTAATATTATATGAAGAGATGTAATGCTGAAAAGTTTACCATGCTCTTACATCCCATTCAATACTTGTTTTTTTTTGCTTAAAAAGAAACTCCCTTAACATCTATTTTATTTCTATTGATCTGATATTTTATATATAAATTTAGTTCTTACTTTTAATTATATTAATATTTTATGAAGAGATTTAATGCTGAAAAGCTTACATTACTCTTACATCTATTCAATACTTGTTTTTCGCTGTAATAAAAAAAATGCTTTTTAGTTCCAAGACTAAGATATAATCTAGACTAAGATCGGTTCAGCTGAGTTATAAAACCGTAGCTAAGATAGAGAGATTTAAATCCGAGATGACATAAATCATTAACAATTTATATGTCAGTATTAAGTTGTATAATATATTATGCTCATATATAATCACTATTTTGGTAGGCCCACGTTCAAATAAAACCACAATAAATCGAAAGGAAAACGCAAAATGAGACGACAGACGCATAATATTGTAATTAATTGGTGATAACATTTTGTCTAGACAATTTTAAGTCTACGTGAACTATTGAAGTCATGGACTTGGCTAGGCAAATTCTAACTATATCTATAGTTCTATACATTTGGAATGATAAATAAATCTCCTTTTAATATAATTATGATGTTTCATTTCTTGAGTTTAATATATACTCTAATACTCTGAACCATGCATAGAGATTTAATACTATATAATAATCAAATAGTAAAGAATGTGTTGTTAACAGTATATAAAAAGCAATATTTTCTCTTTAAACTGGCCATACCTATAAACGACTATGCAGTTTCATGTGGAAGGAAAATATGTCTCGACACAACTACCCTTACCCTACATCCCTAAAAGATGTATGATTCATTCTAAAGTTCTAAAATCTAATTGATAACACTAGTTTATTCGTCACCTTTCCATGAACCATCAACACAACAAGTAAATAATGGTACAATTCACGTCAAAGGGAGTCACATGCATGCCCTTTCTCTCCTAAGCCCAAAGCTTCCGTTGGTAGATCTGATTTATTCAGCGCAGAACTAATTATCTCAGAAAGTGAGTGATCAATTATCAATAAGAAGTTCCAAATTTTAGTAAAAAAAAATTATCAATAAGAAGTTTATCATTTGTGCTTTTAACATGAGCCACTGATATCTAGGGGCAGACACAACTCAGCTCATTGTGGTTGTTTCTATGTAGTCTACACCAAATAAGATAACCACGATTTAGAAATATATTGAAAACACACAAAAAAAGAGTTTAAACTTTCTGACTTTCATAAAATGCACAATTGTTTCTTCACCAACAAAAGAGAAATTCACACCTCTTTTAAACCTAGTTTGATAAAATGCACAATTGTATTCAAACCTAGTTTGAAAATGATAAACTTAAAAGAAAGAAAGGTCAACAATTCTCTCTTTCCCCAAATCTCTTCTTCCTCGACAGTTTTTGTGCCTCTGGTTTAGGTGGCCGGTGGTGATTGTCTCGCCGCCGGTCGCCACCCCCTCTTACTCCCGTGTTTCCAGCCTTCTCACCTGTGCTGCTCTGATTTCTCCTCTTCCTCCTTGCTTCATCATCTCTGGTTTTTCGTTGGGATAGCGGCCGGATCCGGCGAATCAAATCGGGAGTCGTGTGTGTGTGCTCACCTCCTCCGGAGTGATGGCGAGGACGTGGCTAATCGTCTGCTCACAGGAAGCACCGCTCTGGAGTTAGATCTGAGTTTCGACTTTGCTAGATCTGGGTCAGATCTACGTTGCAGACTTCACCGGAGTAGCAGAGCGTCGCTGCCTTTTCTTCTCCGTTCTGTTTGTCGCATCACTTGTCTTTCTCTGTATCCTCCGTCGGATGCTCCGGTAAGAACTTCCCCGTCAAGATCCTCTGGTCTTTGACGAAACGGCGAAGGAAAGGCTCTCGCTGGGGACTTCTTTCTCTTTGGTTTCACAACAGTTACCTTGGCGTATGGTTTTCAGATCTGTTCTGGTGCTTCGTTCTGACAAAGGGCTTCCTGCCGTTGCCCTTCGCGTTGAGATTGCTTCAAAGACAGATCTTTTCTCTTGTGTCGCCTGTTGATGGGAGCCTCTAACTCCCCCGTTTCTCCATAGTTTCAGAAGGTTGATGACTGTCTATGTTTCCTTACCTCTGATGGTTTGAAGCTAGAATCTCTCAGGCGTGCTCTGCTCGTGTGAAGGGACCGGAGTTGAGAGCCATTAAACCTCCGCTTGCTTCTACTAGTATCCCACCGATGCTCAACGGCTAGCTTATCATTGTCAGAGCGGGTTTCAAAGGGTAACTGGGTGGTCGTCTTCTGGAGTATACAGCGTCTGGAGTGGACTTCTTCGGGTGATGGCCGGACCAGGACCTTGCCAAGTCTGCTTCGCCTCTCACCCCATCGGAGTCGCCTTCGGGATAATTTGCGGTTCCTCTTATTGTTCTCCGGCTGTTCTTCTCTAATGATCGTGGCTCCAGTTGCAGGTACCGGCAATTGGACAATGCTTCAATCAACTGGAACTAAATGGCTGTTGATGACTCCTTGAATTGGCAAAGCTTTAATCAATTGCTTAGGGATTTGATTGAACCTTATTAGTCTTAGAAAGTCTTTTTTAACTTTTTTTGGGGACTTTCTAAGACCCTTGCTTCATAGCTAGCTTTAGATGCATTACAGTTTGTTTACTCAAACTCAAATTGTATCTCCTGTGTCATTATTTCATAATGAAAATTCACATGCTTAACAAAAAAAAGAAAGAAAGGTCAAATTTAAATTAAAGTTAAATAAAAAGGTTTTTATAGTCGGTGGAGCAATTAACTACAGTCACGAATTGTCTCGAATATGTTGAGCTAATATTAGTAGCACAAAACTCTTTTAGTTAACAGTAGTATAAATAACTTTAAAATATTTCTAAGAATGTCATAAGTAGAAATTACAAACGAATAAATAGTGATTCCCATTTCAACCGAAGATCCAAATAGGGCAAAGACGTTCGATTATCAAACATGTGCATATCGAGAAAGTATTAAATATACAGCGGATGAAAATAAAACTTTGGATATTGCTAAAGTAACTTTTCCGAATGATTCTGAGTGTGGACCGTCCATAGACGAAACTAGTAACTTGTTTCTCTAATATAGTGAGACCACCACAAAGTTAATATAAACGTGTTTAGTATATAACGAGTAAAAGATGATAGATGGTTAGTTGTGGACCCATGTAATTAAGAAGATGTGGTCTCGAGCATCTCGTTTGGTTGAGTAATAGCTTTCTTAGGAAGAAGTTTAATATATTTAATTTGTGGATTAAGTTATAGGTGGGGAAGAAGTTTTTTTCTTGAACATTAGGTGGAAAGAAATTGCTTGAAAGAGTTGCATAATTACAATATTTACCGGTAATGTTGCAAAAAACTTTAAGATATAAAATCTATACTCTTGAATTAGAAAAATGTAATAGAATCTAGATATATATCACAATCGATCCCTACCTATATTTTGATTACACATAGAGTTGGCATAAAAATCGGTGCTATTAATTTAATTTGGCGCTTGAATAATATTTGTTAATTTCAAGTTTTAAGTTGTGTAACAAATCATCACAATCAAATACATAAAATTATAGTATATATACTTTTCTTTGATCAAAATAGTATATATACATATATATATATATATTCAATCACTTGAATAACTGGACGTATATGTGGTGTTAAAATCACTTGAATAACTGACAAGTATATGGTGTTAAAAATGAATCATAGATTTTAAAGTACTCATAGCATAGCAACATGAGAATAAATTAGCTAACAAGTTACTCATAAGAACATTTCAAGTGCAATAGACCGAATGATTTTTGCTGTAATAAGAAATTATACTTATTAGTATATCGTAAACATATTAACAATGGTAACAGATGAACAAGATATACATTTGCAATGATTTATGAAAATTGTGGTGTAAGAAAAATGGATGGACTTGGATTGGCTGAATGAATAAAACATTTTCATCTATAAAATTAGTATTTTAGTAGTCTTGGTATGAAAATCTTAATATTTGTTTGTATAAAATCATATGCTATAGAACTGTCATAAATCCATGACTAAAAATTGGTAAAATAAAATTATATGACTAATACTCAGATATTTTTTTTTTAAAAAAATAAGTGAAATAAACAGTAGCAAGTACTAATATCCGAAACGCAAATACCTTTGCACGTTTTACCCTTACGTGACTGAAGTCTTAATCTATACTCAAATTTGGTAGAACACTAGTACTCGAACTCACATGGATGAAATGAAAGCATGGTGGTTGGAAATATATTGACTTTGACATGATGCTAGTTCAACTATTATGTCGGTGTCAAAAGAATGGCTAAGTTTATCATCATACCTTATTTAGATTCAGCTTCTAAGAAAATGGATATGTATCATTAAAATGAGTTAACACCTTTTTAATTGGATTAAAATTATGTATCCAAATCCATATTGATTCCTGAAAAATGTAACTAGTTTGATATTTTTTTTGTAACACTGTAAATAGTTTGATCAATTACGACGTATATGATGGCGTCAATCGTGGGTTGAAGTTCAAACACAGCTTATGAAAGTGATGTGTCCAAAGTCTATAAGGACATCTAAAAGCAACATAGGTTCATATGAAAACTATTACATGTTTAAGTGGCCCAATATCGAATCTAAGGCCTATTGATAAATGGCCTGAACATTTCTTCACGATCGCTGATGTGTTGTCTTGTACACCTTACAAGAGCATGTACCAACTACCAAGTCAACTTTAGCTCAACATGTCATGATTTTGCTGCATCATTTGCTTCTCAAAATTAGGTTACGAGACTATAGTATTAGTATATAAGAAGATGTATCGATCAAAACATATCCTTACAAATTTACAATACGTATTTATACAGGTTATAACAATACGCAAAAACATTAGGGATTGGATCACATTAAATTGAGAGTCCCAACTATCTTGAAATGAAATAAAAATGAAACAAGATGCTGATATAGATGTCTATTTAAGTAAAATACATAAAACAAAAGCAGAGATTGCATGTTTTGTTTTTGCTCACGCTTCTTTGCCTCGGCTGCACCTTCTGATCTTCATGTTCCCCATCTTCTTGTTCTCTCTTCTCTTCTTCTTTCTCTGTCTCACCATTTGATTGTATGTTGTGATTTGTAATTATAAAACTTTAAAATGTGGTCTATTGTCAGCAGAAAAAGACAACTCTTTATAGAAGAGATTCTTTAATTAATTACTATCGTTAATAAACAACTACTGGCTGGTGATAGCTAAACGTTCAGCTATAATATAGTATAGTGTATACAATTTTATATGGACACCTAAACCAACAATTAATGTGATTGTCATCCTGTCCGATTTTAATTCTTGTTATAACCGTTATTTTTTAGTATTTCATTTTCATATGTGGGTTTTATTTGCATACAAAAAAATAGTTTTAAAATTAAACTCATATTAGTTTTTAATTTTCATATGTGGGTTTTATTTGCATACAAAAGATAGTTTCAAATTATACTCATATTAATACCCAAAGACATTTTCATGGAACTCTTTCTTAATGCAAATCGAAGGAAAAATGGAATTTCTAAATTTTCTTTAGAGGAGTTGTTTTAGTATTACATGGGTTTGCATATCTAAACGAGCCAAGGCCCATTAAGTATGAATCATCTGTGGTGGATCCATATTTGACCCTAATGAGTAGTTGCAATATCTCTTCATGTAGCCAATTCCATTTTATAATATAGTCAGTTGAAATTCGAATAAAAAGTAACCTGACATTTGAAAATATCAATAATCAACACTTCAATGGAAAAAGGTTGAAACCTTTGTACCAGTTAAGCCAAATCTTGATTAAAAAATTTGAGTGTCCTCATCAATTGAAAATATCTTTGCTGATTCAATTAACCTAGACAGGTCACTAAAGTGACAACTCAATGAAAGCAAAACAAAGCTAGGATCACAACAGAGTAAACTATCTTTATTTGGTTAAGCATATTTGAAAGCATTTTCTTGTGTATTATATAGTATTTATTTAGATATTATATATTTATTGCCTATAATACGATTTTAAGCATGGCCAGTTACACTTTTTTTTCTTTTTTTTGAATATATGTTAAATTTATTCAAAAGAAAATACCCTTTTTACAACAAGTGCATCGGTTTTAAAAGAATATGACAAGAAATCTAGATAAGAGTAGAGAGTGTGTTATCGTGTGGCTAGCCACAGAGAGAGTGCTGCTGCAAACTTGAAGTTTCCTTGTTGGCGAAAAGTCAGGCATCTGTTCCGAACTTGTCGATCCAACATTCTTGCCAGTGCTACTGCTATAGTAGGTGTGGCCCCATGTCTCCTATCATTTCGTTCTTTCCACAGCGAATGTATTGTTGCTTGGATAGTGTATCTGAGCAAGAACATTTCGAGAGTATCTCTGTTCGTCTCCATACTCAAGGCTAAAAGTTCTGACCACTTTGTAGTGAATCTCGTTTGCAGCAGACCCGACATTAGAAGCGACCAGACCTCCGATGAGTAAGTGCAATCGAAAAACAAGTGTTCTCGAGTCTCTAAAGGGTCTTGACAGAAGATGCACGATGAGTTTGTACTTGCATTCCAGGCAAGCATTCTATTACCTGTGGATAGCCTATCATAGATGGTAACCCAATGTAGAAAAGCATACTTTGGTGTACAGTGTTGAAACCATATCGATTTCCACCAGGTAGCTTGCGACTCATGCTTCCGAATCAGCTCCCATGTTTGCTTTGTTGAGAAACTGGGTTTGAACTTGTCTGTAGCTTGTTTCCAGAGAGATTGATCCTGTGACAGTGTCATCTTCGCCCTTTGTACATCAATAAGCCTTTCAACTTCATTGAAAGCTTCCACTCGATGTCGTCGACGCCTCCTATTAGTCATAGCCATATAAACGGTTGAGTGTGCTGGAATGCCCATATCAACATATCCCCGAGGTCCAAAAAGATCATGTAGTCTACCCAGAGGCGACCATGAATCAAACCAGAAAGAGGTTCCTTGTCCATCTCCCACTCTCATTCTTTGAAACTCTTTTGCCTTATCCCGATACTTTAAAATTTTCCTCCACATCCAAAAACTAAAACAAATCATAGACGTTACACTTCTGCATAACTAAAACAAATCATAGACGTTAATCCAATTATCAACTGGACACAATGGACAAATATTTTGAATCTTTGATCTACAATTGGTACAAATAATACAAAGATCTTCCATTATATAAAGAGAGTAGACATGATCCGTATATAACTTAGTAGGGCTTCAAACGTTGTAAATCAGTAGTTTCTTTTGTATCCCATGAATATTATTGAGACGTTCGAAAAAAAAAACATTAAACTGATCAATTAGTTAATTACTTTAACATATCCACAAAGTGGCGGGTTGCCTAACACAAAACAGGACCATGTCTTTAGATGACATAATACTTAATACATTAGCAGATAGACACGCGTATTGGTCCGAATCGTTCACTGATGTTTCGCACAAGGAAACTGGTCAAAACCCACTTTAAGTAGTAGTTAATTAGAATAACTAAGAACAAAGCTAAGTGCTTGCCTTTTGAAGACCATTGACATCTAACCACGTGCCTTCTCTGGCTTCATCTTCTAACTATGACGTTGACCGTTTACAGTAGATACCAAATCTGCATTCGTTAGATAAGAAGACGATAACTACGTTTCAAATTCCTGCCGTTTATAGAGACAAAACCTCCACGTGGGTTTGAGGGATACGGCTCAATACAATTGTTCCCTTTATTTTATGAAAAGGAAATGAGTTTGCAGCAATTTGCTTTGACATTTAAAAGTAAAGTAGTTCACTAAATACAAATAATTTAGTCGGTTTATGGAAAATATCTACCTCAGTTAATTGATTCATGTAATCACAGTTCTTGAAGTTAACTGATTTCTCAAATTCTTCCTTTACATAATTGAATATAACTTACTCTTCGTGCCTTCTGAACTTCTCGAACTGTTTGGATATGTATGTATAATGTATCCCAAAATCGTTCAGACTCTCCTTCGTTTGGCGTTGTACTTTATAACCGAACATCTATATGCTTGAGAATAACTTGGCATTGGATCTCTTCTACTTACAAAACAATAAGCTATAATATGCATATATATGAACTCGTTTGACATGTCCTAACCACCTTAGTGAGTGTAACCATGCTATCTCTCTTCACCTTTGACAAACGTGGTATTAGTACTTCAAACTTCAATACATAATACAACACAAATTTGCAAGACTATAAAAGGTCAAGTTGACAAAGGCTTTCACTAAGGTTTCTTTTTAACTGGACTTCACTAAGGGCTGATGCATCTTTTGGTTCTTTTGATTCAGATTATAGGAAACCCAATGTATACACCACATCATATAGACGTTATACAGCTAACTTAGTGCATGTAAGCATGTTATCTCTCTTCACCTTTCACATAGCTCGGTACCTCTCCATACATAATAGTATGAACATTTTATAGGATTTGGCAAAATATCTGTAAAATTTAGTTTGATTCGTTATCTATTTCGGTTTGACCATAAAAATCTGGATATTCATAACTTTACAAAACAAAACAAATATTAATATGTAACATCTCTAAAATACTAAGCAAATTACAAATACTAATATTTTTTAAGTATAAATATTTGATATGATCTGCTATATATATATATATTATATTATTATTATATTTTATGTAAGTTAACAATATTTTTATTTATTAAATTGATTTTTAATTATTAGAGTTTTGAAAAGTAAATAATTTTATTTTGTAATAAAATTATTATTTTATATTATCTTTAGTTATTCTATTTATTTTATTTTTATAGATCGAATCGGATATCTGATTAAAAATAGAAAAAATAGATCTTTAGACATTGAATGTTGTGTTAACTCGAAACCGATCAAATCAAATAATTGATTATTCGGACAAAATATATAAGATCACGAAAACTTTTTAAAATCCTTACATTTGCCCACCACCAACAATCTATAAGATGAAGTCACGTTGACAAAGCTTAACTAAGGGTTTTATACATAGTTTTGTTCTATTGTTTAAAATTATGTAGGAAACCGAATTTATATACACCACATCATCTATGTAACCTTTATGTTCGTTAAAATGATAAAATCTAGATTATAACATTTAATAAAATTTTGATATGTTTTTTTTTTGCTAAAATTTTTTTGATATGTTGGACTGACTAAAATACAGTTATGAAAACCCTCTACGATCATATGTTACTGTTTATTAAAACTTAAGACGTATTTTGCTAAAATATTACATTCAAGTTAAATAGTTTGCAAAAGTTATATTCAAGATAATTAAATAAATGCTCTCGTTGTTTGATAACTTCACTACTTTATTATTATTATATTCACTTGACATATTAGTCAAATACAAAGTTTTAGAGTTTGGCCTCTATACAAGTATAATTTCATTATATCTGGACCAATGATACAAGCCACGCCAGAGTGTGCTGCTCTAGTTAAAGCATTTTTCTCAAGTTGTGAGGCTGTGTATTGCTCGATGTATAACTTGATCTCTTGCCAAATATATAAACTAACAATGTTATTTGAAGGATAATCATATAAAAAGTTAAAACATTGCTAGTTTTCGTTATTCTAGGTAGTTATAGTTATTTTAAAGAATGGGACAAAAGCGTCATCAGTGATGTCGCATCAGCAGAATTGCATGGGTAGCCACCGGTGAGATGTTCCTGGTCAAATTGAAGCTTTGAGATGTTCAAGTTTCTGAAATAGAGAGAATTAATTATTTATTTAGTACAACAAAATATATTTTTAAGTTAAAGTCTGAAGTTTCCTATTGCTCTACGCATCTTTATTCTTCTTTATCTTTCTGTTAAGAACTAAATATAGCATCAAATTTAAAAGATTCTTTAAAGAAAATTTTCAACAAAAAAAAAGATTCTTTTAAGAACTAAATATAACATAAAACCAAAATCAAATTACATAGATTCTTTTGGAACTATGTTTATGGTTGGGTCGATCAGGTCTGCATTGACTTGTATAATAAAAAAATAGATTTAATAATATATAACTGAGATATTATTGGTGTAAACAAACCATAATAACCCTCCCATCTCTGGATAATAATATTAAAATAAAATAGAAAAAATATAATTTTGATACCAAACAGTGAACAATTATTGGTGGATAAAAAATCTATAACAAAATTATTGTTATTCATCTGATTCAAACCTGTATAAGAGCTTGCCTGCTCAAACCAACTTCTCTTCTCTCCTAGAAAAAAAATCAACTTTCTTCTTTCTCTTTCACATCAAAAAAAAACAGAAACTCTCTCTGTGTCTCCCCTCTTCATCTTCAACACCAATGGATTACGATGTATCAAGAACTGTGGAGATCGTAGATGGTTCAGAGCAGTTTGACTTGCTACCTGGATTCAGATTTCACCCAACAGATGAAGAACTCATAAGCCACTACTTGAGACCAAAGGTTCTAAACACCCTCTTCTCCGCTATAGCCATTGGTGAAGTTGATCTCAACAAGGTTGAGCCTTGGGACTTGCCATGTAAGTTAAAGTTCATTTCTTTTTAATGGGTTTTCTTACTTTCTTATTTCAACCACTCTGTTTTGTTTTGTTTTATTTTGTTCTAATCACTCTGTTATATATATCTTGTCCCTTTAATGGGTTTGCTTACTAAAGTCTCTCTGTTTCTTTTTCTGTTGGTGGAGCAGGGAAGGCTAAGATTGGTGAAAATGAGTGGTACTTCTTCTGTGTAAGAGATCGGAAATACCCAACCGGTTTAAGGACGAACCGGGCTACTAAGGCTGGTTACTGGAAAGCTACAGGGAAAGACAAAGAGATCTTCAAAGAAAAATCTCTTGTTGGTATGAAGAAAACTTTGGTTTTCTACAAAGGAAGAGCTCCTAAAGGAGTTAAAACCAATTGGGTCATGCATGAGTATCGCTTAGAAGGCATATATGCAACCGATAATCTTCCTAAAACCGCTAAGGTAATACATAAACATAACTTAAGTAATTGTGTGTGTGTAAGAGTTATCTGCTTTTTGGTTTTTGAGTTTGGTGTTGTTTGTTGAATGCAGAACGAATGGGTTATTAGTAGGGTTTTTCAGAAAGGTGCAGACGGTAAGAAGATTGATCTCTCCGGTTTAAGGATGCTCGGTTCAGAGATTAACCAAGTCGAACCGGCTGATTTACATCCGTTGTCTCACGTGACCTGCTTCTCCGACCAAACAACCGATGACAAGAGTCACCTCTCCAAGTCAAAAGATGAATGTAGCCTTACCATGTTTGGTGCATCATCATCGACTCAGTTGATACCGAACATTGGTTCTCTGCTATACTCTGATCCTATGTTCATGCAAGATGATTCTTCCATATTGAAGATGTTGCTTGACAGTGAAGAAACCAAGAGTATCCAGGATCACGGTACAGCCGAAAACGAATTAACTTGGCACGGTCACCATCTTTCTGGTTCGGCCGGTCCGGTTGAGGTCGATTGCTTTTGGAATTTCTGAATTTGGGACCTGGAATTGATCTAAATTGGGGTGGTGGTGTATATGTGGGAAAAAACAATTAGGTGGTCTTATAGGGTTTATATGTTTGCTCTAGATTCTAGATTCTAGGATGTACAAAGACATTGAAAGACTTGTAACATTTTGTAGAAAGGACTCACTTGCGAAAATCGATTCACTTACAATTTGTAATCTATCTCTAACAATAATCGTTGGAGTCGGATTTCACACCATTCCAAACCCGGTATGAGATCTTAGCCCGAACAAACTAATGTTCAAATTAAGTATCAATAAAATTCAAGAAGAGATCATAAAGAGTCTTTACACACCGAGCTCAAAGAGGTAAAGCGTTACGTAAAGACATTAAAAATATTAAATACCACCATAAAGAGGTCTGATTCACGCCAGAGATCACGTTACGGTTACGATACACCTCCAAAGATTCTCTAAAAGAAGGAAGACAAATGTTCGAAAAACGGAAATCATCTGATCCACACCGGAGATCACGTTACGGTTACGATACATCTCTAAAGATTCTATAAAAGAAGGAAGACAAGTGCTCGAAAAAGGGAAATCAATTTATATCGATAACTAATAGACCGAAACTCATTTTCAGTGTGACCATAAAGTGAAATGTATTAGGGTGTTTTCAAAACTAAGTTGCTTAGCTTCTCAGAATCCGTCTATCACTAGACAGCCACCTTGTCTTTTGTTGTTCTTTTGATTGTAACAATTCAGATGATCCAAAACTAGACACTAAAACCAAACAATTATTGATTGACAACAGAATTATATTTGTTTTAGAGGGGTTAGATTAGTTAGAAACCAAAAATTTTGTTGAGTGTTTCACTCAGTGACCGAAGTTTACATGTCATTTCATGTGTCTTAGCCGCTTAGGCCCCCAACCAAAAACAAAAACAAAATATATTCTAAATGCAAATATCTACCGAGTGTGAATTCTTTGAACTCATTGTTGGTGCGACTGATAAAAGCAACGGTAAATGGTGGTACATAATATTTAGCTAGAGACTATAGTTTTTTTTTTTTTGGTGTGCAACCAAGACAAGAAAGGCTGAGTGGTGAGTAGAATGTATAAGTTCCAAGGAATCTGGCACTTCTGGTAATCATCCTCATCGTCTTATGCACTTCTTGGAGGTCCTATGCACTTCTTGGAGGGGTTTTACTTGAAAAAAAAGCGACTTCCCCGAGGACCTCCAAGACTACTGAGCACGCACAGTGCGCATGTCTCCGGGTCTGATAACTGTTCGTTTTACTTGTAAGACTTTATTGTTGCAGCAGGTACACTAAGGTTGTTTCATTAGGACTTTTTGGGAATAAACTTGCACCTCAAGAAACCGCGGATTATCCATAAAAAAAGACACTGTAGAGCCGTTTTGATTGGGTCATCTGCATAGAACATTTAATCACTAATGTTTTGTTACGGTTCTTATGCTTTGTTCTTGAGTAAAGGATGTCCTCATCAACTTGTATTGACACTGTTGTTTAGGATAATATGTTCTGGTACAACTAAAATAGACTCATGTTTTGAGTATTCTCTTGTTTTTTCCTGAACAGTTTCGCGTTTTCTGATTTATAATTGTGGTCTGTCTTCAGAGAAGATCGTTAGATACTAAAATAGATTATTGGAAATATCTCAAGAAGTTGCTTAAAACAAGTGTTGTCAAAATCCGAATTGAAGCTGAGTTAAAGTGAGTCCATTTGTTGTCAGAAAAAAAAAGTGAGTCCATTTCAGTTATGTCTCAACTTACAAACCAATTCAGCGCAATTTTAATTGGCTTTTCAGATTCAAACTCTACTTTGACCATGTTTCAAAAACCAGCTCATGTCTCTATAATCGAATAATTTGAATTTAATTTCAAGAAGAACAAAAGAAGGTTTTTTTGAAAATAAAAAACTAATTTCAGGAGATTACTGGCAGCAGAGACAAGAGAACCCCGAACAAAATCGGGTCGGGTCATAAGCTGCAAAGCGGATCCCTAATTTTATTATATGCACAGAAAATTAATTAGACAGATTCCCCAATTTTATTTGGGGATGTCCCAGTACTTGTGCAATCCCATACATAAGAAAGGCCCTAAGATTAATGGAAAATCAAACAGACAATATAAGAACAGCAGCAGTGAAGGAGAAGAACGAAACGGCGGAAGGCACTAAGGATTAGGTCTTTACAGAAAATATATTGTCTGATTTACTTCGGCTCATAGAAGTTATATATAAACCCAAAGTAAAACCCTACTGATGCTTCTGTACATTTGGGCCTTCCTTTAGAGTTTGGGCTTTTATATAAATTACTTACGGCTGTTCTCACCCTGATGATACAATCGAGAGAAATAGCTCATGGATTTGTTCATTTCATTTCTTATGTTTGTAGAGAATAAAGTTTTTCTTTCTTAAAAGAAATAAATTTTAAGTTTATTTTCAGAATGCTATTAAGAAAACTAAAAACATATTATGAAAGAGTTTTAATATAATAGTGTATAACTTTTCTTTATACAATCTTATAAAATTAATATGTAATACATGTACAAGCATGTACCTGTAAGAATATGCTCATCACTATAAGAACTATACTGCTTAGTAGGGCTGTGTATTTTATCATATACCGGAAACCGAATTTGAACCCGTTCCAATCTATAAAAATATCTAAACGAGTATTGAGTCAGAAGAAATTGGATACATGAATCCAATCGGATAATACTTGATACACAAATAGATATTCAAAATATCCAAAAATATAAGTATATAGTAATCCTAAATCTCTTATACCATCTTTAACGCATGAGATAGTTGGCACGGTTTTACAAGTAGTTTTGAGATTTTTTTTGTCTGATTAAAAAAAAAAATATTAAAAGGCGAACCAATCGCGAACCGTCACGTGTTGATGTGGCACGCGAACAGTGCAAAAAAAACTCCAAAATCGATCTTTATTTCATAGCTCTAAGAGCCGATTTTTATAAAAATATTAGGACTCACCCGTTGGAAACCCACTAAAGATCCTCTTCCCCTCGTTAATCTACTATATTAAAACAGAGTCCTATTTAAATTCGGGCAAATCTCTCAAATAACACCTTTTGAAGTTTTTGTCACAAAAATAAACTTCAAAAACAAAAATGACCAAACTAGACCTTTTTATTTTATAAAAATTAATATTTTTTATTTAATTTTTCAATTTTAAACCTCACCCCCAAAACTCCACCCCATAACTCTAAACCCTAAATCTAGATTAATTAACCCAAGGGGTATAAACGTATATTTATCCCCAAAATCCCACTCCAAAAAGGTTATTTTTGTCATTTTTTCCCTTAAAATTTATTTTTGTGACAAAATTTTTTTTAGGTCTATCTTAGGGTATTTCTCTTTAAATTCTACCGTGGCATAATTTTTTTGAACCTATTCAATAAGTTGTAACTAAATATACATGCGTTTCTTATACATATATTAAATGATCATCGATATACTTAAATTTAACAACCTACCATTAAACCTTTCTAACTAAATTAAATTACCTACCGATATTAACTGAACATCAATGGTTAGCATATATAGAATACAAATTTACAAAAGACCTCTCTCTCGCTTATATCCGTTAGATACTGTCTTTGTTTTCTACTTCCATCTTTTGTTTGGCAATCAAATCAGTTATGGTTTCAGTTCGTTTCTAACAATAAACTTCTGTCTTGGTTTCAATAATAAGTTCAAATCTTAGTTTGGAATTTATTGAGTCCTTTTCTACAGGTCAGATAAATTTAAATTAGTCAATGGATCTCCTCTATTATGTTGTATGCTTGATCCATCTTGCCTACATGATCAATAGAAGTTTGATCAACTGAAAAATGATTTGTTACGAATTGTCTCAAGACTTACGGCCGCAAAGAACACGGCGATGTATGAAGAATGTTTTGGTGGTGTTAATGGTGAAAGAATTTCATCGACGTTACCGCTTCCTCATGCAGCACGTGTTGGCACGTGCAACCTTTTAACCTAATGTCCATTTTAATGGGTTAAGTGGGCTGATATTAATGATTGAAGAATGGGCTAATACATATATGTACTGTTTTTATAGGTTTTATTCAAATTGCCATAAAAAAAGATAAAATAACCTAATTTACATAATAGCTTAAAATACATCACGAGAATTAAAATATCTCTATTCTAAATCATAATACCTAAAACATTTTATTTATAATATATATCTATTCCAAATCATAAAACCTAAAACATCTAATCATAAAACCTAAAACGTTTAATATAAACTAAAGTCATTCATTTAGATAAAAATAAGTTAAGTTTAGTTAAAAAAAACGGTACATTGATATAATATATATTTTCAAAATTTTGAATTTTTTTATATTTAATAAAAATCTACATACAAGCATTTAGGCAGAATATTCTAACCATATTTTTATAGATTTGATCAAATTTACACTAATGTATCTTTTATACTGTATATCATGTTAGATTTGTAAAGTAAATTGGATATTTTCAATATATATTTCCTTACATTTCCAGTTACCTATTTACCAACTTCTTATTTATATTCTATATATTTGATAACTTAACTTTCTTAAAACTGATTTCAAAATATGTCTTAGAGATTCTAAAAAAACTGAATTTAGAATATGCCTAACGATCCTTAAAAGAAATTTTATACCTAATTTTTTCATATTTATAATGTTTAATATGAAATATCTAGAAAACAATTGAGTATATATAGTTTTCAATAATATACTTTGATAATTACAATGTTTAAAATGTAAAGAAACTCGAAATTAATAAATTAGATTAAATTATTTTAGTTAATAAATATTTAAATTATTTAAAATAATGTTTTTTATAATATAAATTAAAACAATAAATTAAAATAAAATTAATCTTTTATTTAGAAAAAACAATATCACAATTAATCGACAAGTCAAACCACTAATTACTACATATGAAACATTATATGTTATCAAATTACACCATGTATAACACATATTATAAAACAAATCAACTCTATGAGTGTAAGGAAAACAAATATATATATCGACATATTATATCACATAACATAAACCACAAAATTTGAAAGTCTTATCATAATCTGAATAATTTGAATGAAGATTGGATAAAAAAATATCCGCGCATAGCGTGGATCCGAATCTAGTTATACCCTTATAGTTTAGACTCATTTTTTTTTCATAGTTCACGCTAAATCTAATCTTAATCTTATTTTCACTGTAGATTTAATGGTTGCGTCTCTAATTACTCAGCATCTTTCAATTTTAAGAGATGGTACACTCTTTTTTGCTTTGCTGAAGTATTGATTTTCATCTTTGAATATTTAATGCCTAAGGATAAAAAGAACTTGGTAAGTGTGGATTGGATCGACGTAATTTTATTTAAAGTGGTCTCCAAATTGAAAAATATCATACAAAACTATATACAAACCTAGCTAACTATGTACTCCCTCCGTTCCCGAAAGTAAAATTTTGTGGGAGTTTTTTTTTGTTCCACAAAATAAGATTTTCTAGAATTTTAAGGTACTTTTATTAATTAGTGTTAATGAATTGTATACTTTCAAGAAACATTAATTAAAAATACTTAAACTGTTTAAATCTTATTGGTCAATAGTTATTGGAAACTGCATAATAGAAATAAATAATATAGTTAATCATAAACATTAATTATGTTCTTAATAAACGTGCAAATTCTAGAAAATCTTACTTTCAGGAACGGAGGGAGTAGTTCTTTTGATATTAAGCGCATATCAATCTAAAGACCATATTTCCTTTAATGTATTAACTTAATTTTAGTAACGTGATATGTTCATGCTTAGATGCTGGAGGTGGAGGTGAGGAACCTACTGGACACGACCAGGGGCGAAGCCACCTTATGAGTAGTGGTGGCAAGTGCACCAATAATTATATTGATATTTACAATTTTATAGGCAAAACATTGAAATTTAGGTAGATTAGATGGCAAAAATAAGCCTATGCACCCATAATATCTTGAGTTCAAATCTCTTTCATACATTTTTAAATTTTATTACTAGTAATGCACCCATTCAATATGTTCTCTAGATTCGCCCCTGGACACGACGGAATCTATACACGACGAAATGTTTGTACTCCGGGAGAGGTACAGTTTAGAATTTTAAACATTCCTTAAAATCTCATGATCTTTTTTTTTGTGAAATTATATTACTCAAACCCATCATTCATCTAATATACTACTCAAATCCATACACTCGCTTGTAGCCCACTTGAATTATATAGTCAACGAGATTGTTGAGAAATGAGATTTGCACGATCCAATAAGGAAAAAAAAATAACGTTGTGATAAGTTTTGTAATAGGGGTAATGTGAATTGTGACAGGGAACAGGAAATGCAGGAGCTTAACCGGTCGACGAACTCAATAATGGCGGCTCTAAGTTTACTGTCGTTGTTGTAGTGTATATCATCTAATCGTTTGACATATATATACTCACACCCAGTATTCATCTAACATGCTACTTAATTAAAACCCATTGTAAACTCAAATGAAACATTGCATCCCACTTGAAATATATAGTCATTGAGATTGCTGACCAATATGGATATAACAATAATATGATAAGTTTGTGATGGCGGGTAATGTGAATGGTGACAGGGAACAGGAAATGCAGGAGCTTAATCGGTCGACGAACTCTAAAATGGCTGCTCTAAGTTTACTGTCGTTGTGGTTTACGTTGTCGGTCGCAGCTTTACAACTATGGCATCTCAAGTCATTCTTGGAGAGGAAAAAACTTCTCTAATCAGCACAGCAACAACTTGTTTCTTTCACTATGATCAGATTTTGATGTATACTCGGCTTTACCTTCTTTGTTTACTATGAGAATCACTTTTGTTATCTTGGGTTTTGGACGATTTAACATTACATTCTCTGCTTAGCCAAAAGTCAGATCATTCATCCGTCCTGATAAATCGGTCCTCGGGTTGGTCAGTTTCTTTTTTATTATATGCTCTATCGACTGATCCACAGAAACGTAAAAGAAAAAGATCCGCTTGTAAGAAATTGATGGGGGGGGGGGGGGGGATGTAATAGCCAGACTCGTTAAAGATTAAACCAAAATACATCACTAGAAACTCATACTGCATAATTTCAAGTCTTATAGAAGATAGCACAAACAGGAAAGCAAAAAAACAAAACAACAATTGACATAAAACTTAATAGGAAAAGTGTGCGTTGGTTACTTAATTAGTGACTAAAAGCTTGAGAGATGCAAATCCCTTATATAGCAATAAGGGTTTTTCTAGTCATCGTAATGGCCTTTGTAGTGCTTATCCTTCTTATTCTTCTTCTTGTCATCATCACTACCATAATGGTCCTTCTTCTTCTTCTCATCATAATCACCATGATGATCCTTCTTCTTATTCTTCTTGTCATCATCACTACCATGATGATAGTCCTTCTTCTTCTTTTTCTCATCATAATCATCACGATCGTCCTTGTTTTTGTACTTCTTCTTCTCATCATAATCATCATGATGGTCCTTGCTCTTGCCCTTCTTCTTCTCATCATCGCCAGAGTTATAGCCATCTTTCTTCTTATCCTTATCCTTCTTCTTCTCCTTCATCTTGCTCTTCTCATCATCATAGTCCTTGCCACTCTGCAACATATTAATAACGATTGGGACCAAAGTTTATCCAAATTCATCCAAAACATTAGTTACCAAAAACCATAAGTCAATAAGGTTAGTTGCAAGAAAAGTAACTCAATCCAAAGATAGAAACTTCCAAATGATGTTCTTTGAGACAAAAGATCCAATGAATGGAACAAGACATATCACTAAAAGATTCTATCTTCAATGGACATTCAAAAGTTCAGACATTGAAATCACTTTAATAAAAATGAAACTGATCAAACTTACGTATTTTTTGTGGTCGTGTCTCTCTTTCTTATCATCATCATCTTCATCCTTGCGACGGCCATAGCCAGATCCGTGCTCCGATTCAGGTCTCCGGCCATACTCAACCTCCGTCCTTCCGCCATACCCACCAGCTTCAGGTCTCCCTCCGTGCTCCACCTCCGTTCTTCCGCCGTATCCGGAATCAGGTTTCCGGCCAAAATCAGATCCAGATCCTCCGTACTCAGGTTTCTTCCCACCTTCGCCTCCGTGAACTCCGGGTCGGGTTTTGGGTCGAGAGTAGCTACTGTACTCGGTGTTAAGAGCCTGCTGGTCGCCGTAAGCAGCGGGCTCATGGCTGGTGGAAAACACGGGCCTCTGGTACTCGAAGGCGTCACCGGAGCGAGAGGAGAGAGGGTAACAAGTCTCGTCGGAAGGAGGGAGTGAGCGGCCGTACGTCACGGTGATGTCATAGCCTCCGCTATACGGCGTCGGATCGTAGTCGTTGAAGTCATCCACATCGTCGTCGTTGGTGTAGTACGGCATCGTTTTAGAGAGATTGATTTCTTCTGGGATCTCTGTTTCTCTTGCTCTCTCTTACACGAGAACCTAACTAACTTTGTAAAGAGATCTCACATTCATTTCATGGTTTGTTTATCTCCCCTGTTTATTTGGCGACCACTACGCGCGGGAAAGTCAATGCTGCCACGTGGCTTTTATTTTTGTTGTCTTAGTCAAAGTATCGATGTGGCAAGGACCGGTCAGGTCGGACCGCAAACCATATTGTATAACTCTTACCGACACTCTTGAATCTCTTATTAGAAGCACCTCTATTCTATTTAATGCTACCATACAGTAAATTAATTACAAGGAATTAATCCGCGTTACGCGCGAGACTTCATTAATTTTTAAATGTTAAATATATAACTATTTTTTTGAATAATGTATTTTGAATTTTTTTTATATTAAAATTATTATATTGTAATGTTATATGAATATTTTTGTGATGTTTGAATTTGTGTTGTTCGTATACTTAACCTAGATGATATTGATGTTTAACAATTTATTGCTTTATAAAAATAGAAAATAATGATATATCAAAACATATCTAATACTTGTTAAATGATAGTATAATGTATATTACAATAATTATATGTAAATAACCATTTGTTGTTTATATTTTAAAAATCTTAAATTATTTTTGTTTAACTATTCATGTATAATATAATAGTTTAAGTCTGGAAGATTAATCTATATAAATAAATTATGTATAAATTTTAAAAACTAATTTAAGATATTATATATCAAGTAACTGAAAACAAATCTGACTTTATTATCTTGAAAATTAAATATTTATATTTTTGTCTTCATGTTATATTCACCAACTCCATCATTGATATTTATAACTCACTATGTTTTTAAAAAACTTTAATTTTAAATAATAAACTAATTTAATAAATTAAACTATAATGTTCTTTAATTAAAAACTCTCTAAGAATTATTTTTAACATAATATTACTATTAGTCAATTTAAGTTGTTTTAAGCATAATATATACTAAACAAACTTAAATTACATTTACAATAGGACCATCCTAAACCATCTAATAAACCAAGAACAATACTAAACCAACATATACTTTTCCATTTTTTTTTAAATTAGGTATTTACTATATTATATACTTACTTAATATCTATATTTTACATTTTAAGATAGATGTTTAATGGTTTACTTTTTTACTTTTTTTAAAACTGTGTATTTATTTATATTATATATTTATTTATAATATATATTTACTTAATATCTATATTTTACATTTTAAGATAGATGGTTAATGTTTAAATTATTTTTTCCATTTTTTTGAAAAATTGTGTATTTACTTATTATTATATATATAATTTGTATATTATATATTTACATTATTTACTTATTATTTATTCTTCTTTTATATGATGTATTTCCATTTCTTAACTTTCTATTTACTTAATATATGTATTTTATATTTTAAGATAAATTTACATTTTAAGATAAATGTCTAAATCTTAATGTACTTTTTCCTTTTTTTTTAATTTGTATTTACTTATATTATATATTTACTTAATATCTATATTTTACATTTTAAGATAGATTTTTAATATTTAATGTACTTGATATCTATATTTTACATTTTAAGATAGATGTTTAATATTTAATGTACTCGTTCTATTTTTTTTTAAATTGTATATTTATTTATTATTATATATAGAATTCGTATATTATATATTTTATTATTCATTTTTTTCGTATATTGAATATTTCTCTTACTTTTACTTTCTATTTACTTAATATATATATATATATATATATTATATTTTAAGATATATGTACATTTTTATGTTTATAACTTAATGTATATTTTTCACTTTTTCAAATTGTGTATTTCCATTTCTTTTACTTTCTATTTACGTAATATCTATATTTTACATTCTAAGATAGATGGTTAAATCTTAATGTACTTTTTCAGTTTTATTAAATTATGTATTTACTTATATTAGATATTTACTTAATATCTATATTTTACATTTTAAGATAGATGTTTAATGTATTCTTTCCATTTTAAAAAATATGTATTTACTTATTATTATATATATTTCATATATTATATATTTACATTATTTATCTATTATTTATTTTTTCTTATATTGTGTAAAACTATAATGTTTAATGTAGTATTTACTTATTGTTTATTATTTTTGAAATTATATATAAAGTGTTTTGTTTTTTCTTATAAAATGGTAATGTTACATTATGGAGATAAACCGTCTTTTTAGTGAAAATGATAATTTTACATATGTTTAATGTAATTTTTCTATTTTTTATGTTGTATGTTTAAAATGTAAAACTATATTCATGCCACATGGCTTCTTTTGAAAGAGGGTTCAAATGCTGATGTGGACGCTCTATGAAACCTCAAAATGTTCCTTTTATTAGTATAAATTACCATTGTATCATTGATAATCCTGCTACTACAATTTATACGATATATTATAGACTATTTTAAAATCGACAATTCTATCTACCACATGAAAATTCCATGCTTAACTGAATCATTTTGGGCCACCATATGAAATCAATGTTTGATGGTAGTTGCTACATCATGCTGAAAATATTTTATTAAGCTTTTCCTGGGTTAGTTTGCATAATTCTTCTCCATTTTATTACTCTAAACTGAGACTTCAAGATTTTGTGGAGTCTCTTGTTCTTTTTTTCTTGTGTCTACGGTCATAGTGGGCTAAAGATTCCCCTTTCAAACTATGGAGTGAATTTTACAAATAGTTGAAAGTACAGGAAATGTTTTAGAAATAAAGAATAATTAACCTGATCACTAAAGGTAAAAAAGAAGACGAAAGGACGAAGAACCAAAAAAAGAAAAAAAACAGGACACAGATGGTGATCGAACAACACGACACCTATAAGCCGAGTTAAAAGCATCTGCTTTTATTACACCAATCGAACCAAAACCCACCAATATTCTGCCGCAAATCGACGCAATCTAGATTCTTTTTTAAGTTCACGTTCGTCACTAGACAGAGAGAGAGAGATAAAAGAAATGGCGACGAGTCGAGTGGTGTTGGTTGCGCAAGACGGTACCGGAGATTACCGCTCCGTTCAGGACGCGATTGACTCTGTCCCTCTTGGAAACACGTGTCGCACTGTGATCCGTATCTCGCCGGGGATCTACAGGCAGCCTGTGTACGTCCCCAAGAGGAAAAACTTCATCACTTTCGCCGGAATCTCCCCGGAGATCACCGTTCTTACATGGAACAACACGGCTTCAAAGATTGAGCATCACCAGGTTTTGTCTGAAACACGTTTCTATTTCTTAGCAAGCACGTGAATCACTCTGATGTGTTTGTTTGTTTGTTTGTTTGTCAGGCGTCTAGAGTCATAGGGACGGGGACGTTTGGGTGTGGGAGTGTTATTGTTGAAGGAGAAGACTTTATTGCAGAGAACGTTACTTTTGAGAACTCTTCTCCTGAGGTAATGTCTGTTACTTTTCTTTCACATTTTTGTAACTTGAGAATCTGTCAGGTTTAGACAAAGTTTACAACTTGTTTCATCAGTTCTGTGTGGTGAATGTCTTGTAGGACTGTATTGTACTCAACTCGATTTTGGAGTATATTTACTAATGCTTATTGTGTAAATGATGGTATACTTGTTATGTGTTCTGACCCTTTGTACTTCTATATATATATAGGGATCAGGGCAAGCTGTGGCCATAAGAGTCACTGCAGACCGTTGTGCCTTTTATAACTGTCGCTTTCTCGGCTGGCAGGTTCGCTTTGAGCATGATAACTTCAAATGCTTTATCTTTCTCTATAAAGATTCGTGTTTGTTCATAGTCCTTTAGGTTCCTTTGGGGCACTTTTATCGAATTGTCCTGCAAAATATACTGGAATCGATGTTCCTGTTTAGTTTAGATGATATTAAATTGCAAGTATGTTTATCCAATCTTCTTCCATCAGGATACATTGTATTTGCATCATGGGAAACAGTATCTGAAAGACTGCTACGTGGAAGGAAGCGTGGATTTCATATTTGGAAACAGCACGGCACTCTTGGAACACTGCCATATCCACTGCAAATCTCAGGGCTTTATAACAGCACAAAGCCGCAAAACGTCTCAGGAATCTACTGGTTATGTATTCTTAAGGTCTGCTTCTTATTTTATAAAGGATCCTATGCCTTGGTATATGTTTTGCCAGCTTCTACAATACTTGGTTGCAGATGCGTGATCACGGGGAATGGTCAGAGTGGGTATATGTATCTGGGAAGGCCATGGGGACCATTTGGGAGGGTGGTACTTGCATACACTTACATGGATGCATGCATCAGAAACGTTGGTTGGCATAACTGGGGAAACGCAGAGAATGAGAGAAGTGCTTGCTTTTATGAGTACAGGTCTCTACATCATCTGACATCTTTTGTACTGTAGCAAGTGGTTAATCAAAGAAACAAAGGGTTGATGATAGTATTTGATACTCAGGTGCTTCGGTCCTGGTAGCTGCTCGTCTGGACGGGTTAACTGGTCAAGAGAACTGATGGATGAAGAAGCTGGACACTTTCTGCATCATAGTTTTGTGGATCCAAATCAGGACCGACCTTGGTTGTGTCTGAGAATGGGAGTGAAGACACCATATTCTGCGTAGAAGAAAATGTTGTATTATGTCACTGAGGCTTGAATATTAATAACAAAGGAACACCTATTGTAAACCAATTACAAAACTTGGTATCTTATTTGTCCTAGTCAATAAGATCAAGTAGAATAACAGACAGTTTTAATAATTTAAATATGTTATTGATGTATACTAAAATGGGCATTTGGTCTAGTGGTATGATTCTCGCTTAGGGTGCGAGAGGTCCCGAGTTCAATTCTCGGAATGCCCCCAACTTTTCTTTTTCCTGTTTTGGTTCTGACGTATGGGAACTTTTTGCTAGTTACTGTCTTCCTCTTATTCACTGTGCTTCAGATTCTTGATTTGCATTTACATATTTTGATGAATGTTGTGAAGAACAGGAAGCCAAAGGTTATAACATGAGCTTCATTGACAAAGAGTGATTGTGATTAGAAGAGTCACAAGAAAAATAAGCAGTGAAATACAACTAAGTGTGTTTTAAAGAAGGAGAAGAAAACGTACAGACACGAGTTGTTGAGTAACATTCACCTGGTGAGTTTGAAATATAATATGAAGATAATGGCGAGGACAAGGACTGTGATGATGGTCCATGTGTTCCTATTCATCAACCACATGAAGCGTCTCATGTGCACGTAGGAGAGACTTGTCTCTGCTCGTGCAAATCAAAAGACGGGTGTTATGTTTTGTTTTGTTGTTAATTTTTTCACATATTAGAGTTTCGTTTTGTTGTTATGTAACTCATCCTTCACAAATTGATATAGTTTTAGCGAATAAAAATTAGAATTTTCTGCATTTATCAATGCTACTTGTAAGATTTTTCGACTGCAGATGATAACAACGACATTGAAATGAACAAGGTACAATAGATTCAAACTTCTAATTTATACAAACAATAATTTGTTTGTAAACATATTTTTATTATTTAGGGGTTGAGTTTCTAACACTTAGGGTAAGGAAGATTACACAATGCGAAAACTCGGTGACCCGCTGCACCTTTTAGAGTGGGCCCCCACCAGTAATCGTTCATGAAACCACACATACAAGGCCCATGATCTACCAATGATTGGCAACAAATTGGAACCGGTTTCTCTGGAGGATTGATAACCGGTAGTATGCACACGTTCAACTCTTTTATGTTGCATGTCCATTTCTCTCCTCCAACCACTTCGCTTTCACTGCTCATTGCCGGAGACAATTGGATCAGTATTGCCACCATCACAACGAGTCTTACTGCGGTTAGCTTCATCTTCAAATATTTTGAGATTTTTCTAATATTTGATTGATGATTAGAGTTAAGTGTAGTACCTTGGTATTTATATGGTTGTATCGTGCCATTTGTTTTATAAAGAAAGATCTAAAAACAAATATTAAAGGTAATGTCTATCTATATATAATAATTTATTCTCTTGACTCTTGACCTTGGACTTAACTAATTAGAAAACAAAACCATTTCTAGTTTTGGTCATCAGTCATATATTGGTCTTATCTCTTATGACTCTTATCTTATGACTCTTATCTCTTATGACTCTTATCTCGTTACTTTTGGTAAAATCTTATTGAGATTTTATGCATTAACAAGATATTTGAATTCTTCAGATACTTGTTGTGAAGCTTCTCTTATTGGTTCTTCCATCTTTCTATGAAATAAATAATCTCTTACTCTAGATTACACAGAAAATCCACATATGTTTTGACCAATACATTAGGAAATATATGCACATATGTTTGACCAATACATTAGGAAATAGATATCTATAATAATTTATTGACTTTGATATGTTGGACCATATGTTTGGTTTTAGTCATCAGTCATATCTATTGGACTTAACTCATTACTTACTATGCTTAAATCCATTTCACATCTATGTGGCATAATGGCACTTGTTGTTTTTAGTTGTTTATAGAATTTTGACAACTTCATATAAAATAATTAGAGAATATATAGTCAACTGAACTGCAATATTATACCTTGTTTATTTTAGGAATATATTATCTTAAGCAAACTAGTTTAAGATATGCGCCTTGCGTGGAATGAGTATTGTATATAGATATTGTTTACGTACTATTACTTATTATTTTACTGTCTTTACATATTATAAAACTAACAAAATAATACATATATATTAAATAATTGAAAAATAATTAACTATTATCTATATAATTAAATTGGTGTGACCACATTAAAATAATTGATTTTGTTTATTTACAGCCATTTTATAGTAAATAATCTAAATAGTCACTTTTATAAATTTTGTATGGATATAATTCAATTGAAATGATATTAACTTAGATATATAATATATTTAATATGTATATTTATTAAATGAGACTTCTTAATCTTGTGGGTTTTTGATTATCTATATTTTGTTATAACGAAAATTGTAAACCCATAATAACAAATTTTTTATTGTGGGATTTTTAATAATTTTAGGAATTTATAATTATTTTTGAAAATTCACTGCATATTTCAAAAATATAATTTAAGTTCAAAATTCCTATTTTAATATTTTATATGATATAATACGTATATATATATATATATATATTATTTTGAATATCTATTAAATGAAATTTTTTACTCATATGTTTCATGATCATTTATATTTATTTATAATATTTTTTTTAAATCATTAATCACCAATTTTCTAATGTGATACCTTTAACAGTTTTGGTAATTTATGGTCATGTCTAAAAATTCAAATTATAAAATATACTAAAAATAATTTTCTTATTATGTAGTTAATATGATTGTTTATTATGTGTTATTAATATAAAATTAAAAATAAAAGATGAAAATACACAATTTTATCGAAATTTTATTATTAAAATTATTAGTTGTTATATATACAATTTAGTCATAGCAGGCAATCCCATAAATTTTATTTAAAGAAAGAATGAAAAGTATAAATTACATATTATTAATTAATTTTGTGTTTAGTTCAATTAAAATTATACAAAAAAATTTTCTTTAAAGACTTTGAGAAGTATCCTAAGGATGACATGTGTCATAATTAAAATGTTGTAGTGTTTATTTTCTAGTTTATTAGGTGTTTTCTGCACAATGTGCATCAGTAAAATTTTAAATTTAAATTATATTTTAAAATAAAAATTTATTTATATTTTTGATATTATTATTTTATACCAATATTTTAATATAAAATAAATTTATTAAAACCGAAAATTAAGATAAAATAAATAATTTAATTTATTTTAAATTATATTTGAAGTTATATTTAATATTATAATTTAGATAGATTTTCATTTATTTTTTTTGGTTAAATTAAATTACCAAATAGTTGTAGCCTATTGGTAATTTTTTGGAGTTTGGTGTATATCCACATGAGTCTTAGGTTTGATTCCCATTGAAAACTTAATTATTACTATTTGAGGTTTCGGCTTCAGCCTGAGTGGTAGACAATAATAGATGATCGGTCTATCCTTTGAAAGTAGTTGGAAGATATTCCAAACTAAGATAAGGCAGTGTGATAGCCGGTTCACTTTGTAACACTAAGTGTGTTTCTCCCAAAGTTGATCAGATTAGCTGATATATATACATATATATATAATATTAAATTAACTTGTATATTTTTTTTTAAAATGACAATTATTTAAATATTTATCAAATATAAAAGTAAATAAAATTTCAAAAATTCATAAATATCAAAAAGAAACAAATAATTTTACGATTAAAAATGTATAATTTTTCAAAAAGATTGTATAAAATTTTGAAAATATTTTTTAATAATAAACTTTGTATGATTATCAAATATACATAAATAATATTTCAAAATTTGTAAAATATTTTATATTTATATTATTATTATATTATTAATGATATGTTTGAATATATTTAGTGATGATTTATGAATTATTATCATATTCTCAAAAGTTTACTAAGAAAATCAACATTAGATATAGTTATACATGTCTTGTTTAGCCATAAATATGTCATCAATTATTGTATGTTATATCAAATATTTTAGTAAAAATGATTATAAAAATAACATGTGTGAAA
>CAJHQP010002676.1:0-80974 GCA_905132765.1 Moricandia arvensis
TTCATGATTCTCGTGCTCCAAAAAACTAGCAATATCCAATACATACTAGTAATAAAACGTGGCCAAACACTGACCAAACGAGTGAAATAAGACACAATCATGCTTCATCATAAGTCACCAAATCCCTCTCTCCCTTTTTTTTCTTGAAGTAGGAAGATAAATAGAATTTGATCCACATGTTTTGGATACCATGACAAATTGATGAGAGCAAAGAACACAAAAGTGTTTATGGAAGAAATATATTAGAATCTCATAAAAATATAGTTACAATATGCATTAGTTTATATAGCGAATGATCTAACCTAATTTCTTAAAGTAATATAGAATAATATATAGATAAATTTTAATTTCCTATTCTTCTTCGTCTTTCCATATTTCTTTAGATACATCTCGATCTTCTAGATATTTTATTATCTTTATGTTTTCCATAATCTTGATATGGTCAATCTCATCGATCTCCCAATAGGCCTCTCAAGGACAGTGACATAGATATTGTTTTAGCCATTACAGAACTCACACAGAGAGTTGGAGAGGTTTTTCCTCTTTTTGCTTATGTTTCATTGTTTCCTGGACTGTTCCATTTTTGCTACCATTTTCTTGGAATCAATTGCTCCAATGCTTTTAACTCAAAAATAAATATTGGGATACTCCTCCCCCTTTTTTATTTAACATTTATTTAAATCACAAAAATTATAAAAGACCAGCAAACCCAATGAAACCTAGTTAATTACAAGTTTACTAGTGGACTATCAAAAGCCAGGCTCGTTGCGAAAGGTTTAAATCGAAAACCTGGTATTGATTATCAAGATACTTTCAGTCCGATTGTAAAACCAGCTACTATCCGATTAGTTCAAAGTGTTGCAACCTCATCGCAGTTGCATGTTCATCAATTTGATGTAAACCATGCTTTCCTTCAAGGAAAGCTGGATGACATGGTCTTCATGATGCAGCCTCCTGGTTTCGTGGACAAAGATAACCCTCATGCAGTATGCAGATTAAACAAAGCAATCTATTGTCTCAAGGAAGCTCCCGAGCTTCGTACAATGAAATCAAATGCTTCTTACTTCAGTCTGGGTTCAAAAATTCTTTGGCAGATGCAAGCCTCTTCATCTTCAACAACAATGGCGTCCATCTCTACATGCTTGTCTATGTCGACGACATAATCCTAACAGGAAACAGTTCATCTCATCTCAACCAATTTATTACTACTTTATCCTCTTCTTTTTCTTTAAAAGATCTAGGCAGACATTCATATTTTCTTGGTATATAGGCTCATTACTCTTCTCAAGGCTTATTACTAACTCAACGTCGGTACATTGCAGATCTCCTACAGCGCACGAAGATAACAGACTGCAACCCCCATGTGTACGAACAAACATCTCAAAATGACCTCGGGTGTAGCCTTGAAGGATCCGACACAATACAGGGCAACAGTGGGCAGCCTGCAATACCTTTCTCTGACTCGTCCCGCATCTTTTTCGCTGTCAAAAAAATGTCTCAGTTCATGCATTGTCCGACTGATGAACATTGGCATGGAGTTAAGTGGATTCTGCGTTATCTTTGTGGGAGCATGACCACTGGCATCTTTCTCCCGATCAACAACATACCTTCTCTCCACGCTTATACCGACGCAGATTGGATAGGGAATCGTGACGACTACACTTCGATTGGGGCATACATAGTATATTATGGGAAACATCCAATAGCCTGGTCATCTAAGAAGCAAACGACTGTGGCGCTTTCTTCTACAGCAGCAGAACACCATTCCATCGCTTCCACGGCAGGTGAAGTATGTTGGCTAATGTCTTTGATCATTGAAATGGGGATCAACATCACATCGACCCCAACAGTTAACTGTGACAACATAGGCGCTACATATCTTGCAGCCAATCCGGTTTTCCATTCGAGAATGAAGCGTCTTGCTCTTGATTATCACTTCGTAAGAGGTCATGTACAAGCTGGTCATATAAGAGTCTCACACGTTACTTCTGCTGATCAGCTCGCAGACGCCTTAACCAATCCACTCACACGATTAAAACACCAAACACTATGCAATATGATCGGCCTCGCCCAAGGCGGTCCGTCTTGAGGGGGCATATAGGAATAGGAAAGTAGATATGCATTCATAGCCATATATTCTCATCATTATACTCTGTATATTTGCATCCCTAAACGTACTCCTCTGTAACAGCATATAAGAGAGCATTGCTCTATCAATAATACTCACTGAATTCCATAACCTAATAGTGTCCATGCTCCCTAATGACGGTCTACAAGCTGAGGAAGACGATGAAGATGTTGTTGATGACACAAGCATTGAAGCCAGGGACAATGATCTTGTGATGACCCAAGCATGTCTTTAAGGTAAGGCCGTAAGGCTTTGACAAATTGATGAGAGCAAAGAAGACAAAAGAGTTTATGGAAGAATTATATTAGACTCTCATAAGAATAAAGTTACACTATGCATTAGTTTATATAGTGAATGATCTAACCTAATTTCCTAAACTAAAATTGGAATAATATATAGATAAATGTTTTCCTATTCTTCTTCGTCTTTCCATATTTCTTTAGATTCGTCTCGTTCTTCTAGATATTTTACTATCTTCATGTTTTCCATAATCTTGATATGGTCGTTCTCATCGATCTCCTAAGACCCTCCCGTAAGCTCATAGTGGTAACACGTGTGAGATTGCGCAAATCTTCAAAAATATTAGCAATATACCATGTTGTGAGATAATAGAATCGACGTTTATACTCGATCGTAGAGTGAAATCGGCTGCAACACCCGGCCGTTGGGTCATCGACGTTTATACCCGGTTGTAAGGTTCTTCAAGCAAGGAACAAAAGAATTCGTGATGGTGATGTCCAAGTAATAATTCGCGATTACAAAGTAGAAAAACAACTCACGAAAGCGAGAAGTCAGATAATTAAAGATGTTATTCGCGAGGGCGAAAAAAAACATCAAACTGAACAAATCAATCAATAAATTCATGTTCAAAGAATCATATAACCATCTTCATCATTGAAGAACGTATCAGCAGGCCATCATGATCAAACTTACTGTTACATATGAAAATTAGTTAAATCCATTCACTTCTACCAGTAAAGAAAACAAAGCACGATCATGTATTGCATTCATGATTCTCGTGCTCCAAAAAACGAGCAATAGCCAGTACATACTAGTAATAAAACATGGTCAAACACTGACCAAACGAGTGAAATAAGACACAATCATGCTTCATCGTAAGTCACCAAATCTCTCTCTCCTTTTTTTTCTTGAAGTAGGAAGAAAAATAGAATTTGATCCACATGTTTTGGTTACCATGACAAATTGATGAGAGCAAAGAACACAAAAGTGTTTATGGAAGAATTATATTAGACTCTCATAAAAATATATAGGCTTTGAATGGTAACCAAGGGAACAATGAGGAACACTAAGTTCCTTAACATTCCTTAAAAAAATTACCATTTATGAGGAATCGTTTTTCCTTTTCATTCCTTCTCGTTCCTTTTTTCGTAGAGAATTATAGAATAGATTTGTTCCTTGTTAATTTTGATAAGGAATCATTATTCCTCATCATTCCACAAATTTTATTCCTACTCATTTTTTCCTATCCATTCCTAATATTTTTATTATGGTTACTAGTCACTACAATATGCATTAGTTTATATAGCGAATGATCTAACCTAATTTCTTAAAGTAATATGGAGTAATATAGGGAAAACAGCATATTCGGAACTGCACTCTTACCAAGTGCGACGATTCATACCTGCACATAAGAACCGTGCGCTTGCATACCTTCACTTTTGTTTTATCAATTATTCATACCTGAAATATAAAAAAGTTGTTAATCCATAAATAGGTGCAAACGGTGTTACCTCCCCCGTTAGGGATGATGGCTGGGTTGTTGATTCAGTAACTAGGACCAAACGCTGGCGTTTAAGAATTTTCGTGGGCAAAAACGTTTAATCCAAACAATGTCGTTTTATGATTAAAGCATAAATTATCTGTTTCTTCTTCCTTTCTCTTCCCCGAGAGACTCAAAGGTTTAAAGTTTTTGACTGAAAATCAATGACTTCTTCATGGAACCCAAACTCCTCTTTTTGTTTCAGGTTGTACGCTTGAAAAATCAATTTGTAGCTTTAAGTGTCCAAAATCTTCCTTATTTTCTTCCTCTCTTTTCGTTTGAATGTTGAAGAAAATTGGAGACGCAGATGTGAAAAGGAGAGAGGGATGCCAAAGACATGTCTGTGTCTGTGTGGAGAAGGGTCAGTAATTAGGACTTCTGGGACTAACGAAAAATTATGTCCGAAAACCTCTGAATTTTGAAACTCTAATTCCAGAATTTACTTTATTTTTGAGGAATCAAAGAGCCCGATGCAATAACTACTATTTTTCTCTCAAGTTGTGATTCCTATAAGCTTTGTTCCTGATTGTGTGAAATGGATTCGATTTTTAGAGAACTTAACTTTTTTCTGAACCTTTGAATCTGTCGGGGTAGAGAAAGAAAGAGGAAATATAGATCTTAAGCTTTCACACAAAAACGACGCCATTTTGGTTAATTTTTTTCTCACAAACCATTATTAAATAACGTGTTTTTTGGACTCGTTGCTGACTCAACAGCCCAATCACCACTTGTAACGGGAAAGATGACACCGTTTGCACTAATGTATGAATTAACAACTTTTTTATGTTTCAGGTATGAATAATTGATAAAACAATAGTGAAGGTATGTAAGCGCACAGTTCTTGTGTGCGGGTATGAATCTTCACACTTGTTAAGAGTACAGGTCCGAATATGCCGTTTTCCCGAATAATATATAGATAAATTTTAATTTCCTATTCTTCTTCGTCTTTCCATATTTGCTTAGATTCGTCTCGATCTTCTAGATATTTTATTATCTTTATGTTTTCCATAATCTTGATATGGTCAATCTCATCGATCTCCCAATAGGCCTCTCAAGGCCAGTGACAGAGATATTGTTTTAGCCATTATGGAACTCACACATAGAGTTAGAGAGGTTTTTCCTCTTTTTGCTTATGTTTCATTGTTTCTTGGACTGTTCCATTTTTGCTACCATTTTCTTGGAATCAATTGCTCCAATGCTTTTAACTCAAAAATAAATATTGGGATACTCCTCCACCCTTTTTATTTAACATTTATTTAAAAGACCAACAAACCCAATGAAACCTAGTTAATTACAAGTTTACTAGCGGACTATCCAAAGCCAGACTCATTGCGAAAGGTTTTTATCGAAAACCTGGTATTGATTATCAAGATACTTTCAGTCCGGTTGTAAAACCAGCTACTATCCGATTAGTTCAAAGTGTTGCAACCTCATCGCAGTGGCATGTTCATCAATTTGATGTAAACCATGCTTTCCTTCAAGGAAAGCTGGATGACATGGTCTTCATGATGCAGCCTCCTGGTTTCGTGGACAAAGATAACCCTCATGCAGTATGCAGATTAAACAAAGCAATCTATGGTCTCAAGCAAGCTCCCGATCTTGGTACAATGAACTCAAATGCTTCTTACTTCAGTCGGGGTTCAAAAATTCTTTGGCAGATGCAAACCTCTTCATCTTCAACAACAATGGCGTCCATCTCTACATGCTTGTCTATGTCGACGACATAATCCTAACTGGAAACAGTTCATCTCATCTCAACCAATTCATTACTTTTTATCCTCTCGTTTTTCTTTAAAAGATCTAGGCAGACTTTCTTATTTTCTTGGTATAGAGGCTCATTACTCTTCTCAAGGCTTATTACTAACTCAACGTCGGTACATTGCAGATCTCCTACAGCGCACGAAGATGACAGACTGCAACCCCCATCTCTACCCCCATGTGTATGAACAAACATCTCAAAATGACCTCTGGTGTAGCCTTGAAGGATCCGACACAATACAGGGCAACAGTGGGCACCCTGCAATACCTTTCTCTGACGCATCCCGACATCTCTTTCGCTGTCAAAAAAATGTCTCAGTTCATGCATTGTCCGAGTGATGAACATTGGCATGGAGTTAAGCGGATTCTACGTTATCTTTGTGGGAGCATGACCACTGGAAGTGATATTGGAAAAAGACTGCTGGGATGAGTAATAAGAGTTTGTGTAACTTAATAACTCGGTATAATTTTGTAATTTATGTTTGTGTGACTCGGTAAGACTTTGTGAAAGTTTTCTAATTACGTTTGTGAAGCTATATAGAACTTAAGACTACTTTGGTTTTTTTTTGTAGCTGTTAAAAATTTGTCAAATTTTCTATTTTGTTTGTCGAACTTTATAAATCTTGATATTACTTTGTTTTAGTGTTTGTGTAAACTGATAAAACTTGGAAAAACTTTACATTCCATCAAACTGAGACAAGTTTTGAGTATTTGTACATTTTAATTCCTAAAACTACCACGATAATAAGAATAAGACAACATAGAACAATCATAATTTTCCTTCCAATATATGGTTTCTCAATATTCAGAGTTTCCTTAAGAAGTGATATCACTCAAATTACCGTATGAGCACTTTACTCTCTCAAATAAGAGCATCAGTTGTATTACTTAGGGATTGAATCCAAAGGGAGCGTAAGCACACAATAGACTTATAAATATTACGTTTAAGCTAGGCAGTAATTGTAATGCAGTAAAAAATAGAGATTAATTGATAATTAACTTGTAAATTTATGAGAATGAATAGCTAGATATAGGGTTTGAGGTTACAGTATTGTAATTAGATGCTAAGGGTACTTGGTAAACCATCCTAGAAATCAATACTAAAGCAAGATATCTAGCTATCGATGCGAGTCTAATCAGATGACTAAGTCTTTGGTCCAACCGTCGATCTGCATGCAAAGAACGAGTGTCGATCAATACTATGGTAAGAGTGTCAATCGATACTATGGTAAGAGTGTCGATCGATACTACCTCAGACAAACATTCTCGTCATAATCAATATGTTCACTAAGTTAATCTAGAACAACTTTCACATGCATCTAACAACCTAGCTCAACAAAATTATTATCAGATATAGATCCTATCGTTGTATTTATCTATACCGTAAGTTCAGGGTTCTAGTTAGCTACTCTATAACACAAGCAATAAGATCAATTCTGATGAAGTATTCTTATAGATTCACCCTAGATGTTTAGGAATACATATAAACCCTAATAAGACCCTAAATCTAACAGAGAGAACTACTCAGTCATGATCAAGCAAATTATAATGATTATCTTAATAGAATGCATAAATAGAATAAGGTTAAGAAACAATGAAATTTCTATACAAATCTCTGAAAGAGTCTTGATCTTCTCTATAAAACTACTAAAAACCTGGAATAATATAAAAGCTTCTTGTATCTCTCTCTTATAGGCCTAAGATGGCAAATCATATAAATTAATAGGTATTAGGTTGTCTAAGGGTAGTCTTGTAATTATGTTGGACTTTGTATTGGAATGAAGAAGGAAGAAGCATCAGTTGAATGTGATCAAGTCATTTGTGCAAAAGATTATCTTGCACAAGAAAGATAATGAAGGGCAAAGTTTGGGTCAAGCCTCAAATCACCCAAAGAAGGATGTGCAAAACAAGGGTCAAGCCTCAAATCACCCAAAGAAGGATGTGCAAAACAAGGGTCAAGATAATCTTTTGGTGCAGAGTTTGTGCAAAAGACCAATGTGGAAATCCTTGGTCATCTCATCCTGACCAGAAACCAAGTCATTGGCGCCAAGTAAAGTTTGAATTCAAATGGAGCCAAGATGAGGAAGTCACATGCTGAGGTTAAGAGCTGTTAGGACATGTCATTGTCTACCATTCTGGACGTGCCCAGCCTGTTCAACCCAGCCAGCCCTTCTGATTCCCCTTAATGTAGTTGTTTATTCATTTCTTGTTTTAACCTTAGTTTAACCTCTTGCAAGTTGCTTCTCTTGGCTATATAATGCTTTCTTGTACCACAAAATTAATTAAGCAAATATGAGTTCTCTTTCTTTATCTTTCTTTTGTTCTTTATTCTCTCTAAGTCTCTTATTCTATATGCTTACATAATCTCTCAAGCAATACTCTCAAGAACTCTCTTAAACTCTTTTATTCTCCATAAGCATTGTCTTGGATTCTCACTTACTCTCTTCATACTCTTCCTCTTAGTTTCGACCATACTCTGTCTCTACATCATTCTCACACCTAAATCCATCTATTCTGACACTTTGGGCTTCAATTTGGTCATGAAAAAGTTGGCTCATTTACTTGCATCACAGTCGATCGTTAGCAAGAAGGTGCTGTATATCGACAAACTTCCTAAATTTTGACTTTGACTTCTTATTCTTCAACAGCTACGAGTTTCCTTATCATTAAGCACTAGAAAGCTCCACATTTTCCAAATTTCTCCAAAACATACATAGACCTGAAAAGAGTCTAAAACAGACTTCAAACACATAAATAATATTTAAAAAGCACATATACTATATGTGACAACCGGTAAAATCCATAGTATATCAACTCCCCCAGACTTATCCTTTTGCTTGTCCTCAAGCAAAAAAAATATCTCCATTTGAAAAAGGTTTGAAATTGTAGGGACTCGCATAATCTTTAACTCACTATTTTCATCTCTGCAATATTGCAGCCACATCGAATCAATGCTGACCTTACATGTACTTTATATACCATATCCTAGTTTAACAACCAAATTCATTCTAGCCAACAACTTAGCTAATATTGTCTGACTCACCCCTTTAATAACCTCATTTCTTACATATAAAAAGACGCAGGCTTTACATTGGGAGTATCGATCAAATAACACATGGACTCTTACTCAAGCAAGTTTTTGAACACACATGCAACCTTTTCTTATCCCTTTCTTCCCTCTTTCTTTGTACTCTAAATCTTTTTATTTTCTCGTTTTTATAAATCCTGTGAATTAATGACGCCAATGCAGTCTGTCGTCTTCATCTTTCTTTTGACGAAGTGTAGGAAAATAATGGATTCATAGGTAATGTACCTACCCCTCACTTTCACAGTGTGTGATCATTCCTTTTTGAGTTAGAATAATGAGGTCATAGGAAATTTTTCTATTCCTTTGCATCTTTCAGGAAATCATCTCAATATTTTCTTTTGTAGTTATGCCAAAGAGAGAGAGAGAGAGAGAGAGAGAGAGAGAGAGAGAGAGAAACCAGAAACACACAGACTTTACCTTCCGAACTTGCAGGAGGAATCCCCCAAAGCAAGCAAATTAAGCTCAATTAGGTTGGAGATAAGCTTCGGTTCCTTTAAACATTCTCAGCAGGTGTAGATATGACTGGCAGGTGATCCACCTTGGTATCTCTAGTACACTCTACGATCAGTAAATCTAATAATGGTGTTATAGAGTGGTTAGATAATACGTGAAAATTGAAAACGATAATAATTTTCTTCTTTACTCAATTATAACTTAAGAAAACACACATAAAATAAAACACAATATCAGTAAATCTCCCCCCATACTTAAACAACATGGCCGCCATGTTATACAGTCTCATATTGGTGGGAAAATAGATCATAAGGACAAAATTTAACAAGGAAAAATGGTATACATGCTTGCTGATGTTGAGTATCGATCGACACAGTTAAGTGGTGATTGATCGATGCTCGAGTTAGTCCGTCGATTGACAGTGATCGGGTGTTGATTGATGCTCTATGCAGTTGTGTTTCCTCAATTTTTATTTTTTTACTAAATGGGTTGCCTTCCATCAAGCGCTTGTTTATAGTCTATAGCTTGACATTTTGATGTTTTGAACTAGTATGGAGGTAATGGAACACTTGTTGGAAAACAAGTATCCACATCTTCTCTGCTCATCTGGAACCAGGTGCCTACAAAGCTTTTGATGGCTTCTTCTCCTTTGGTTTGTTTCCCTTGTTGTCTCTAGATAATCACATGTGTGTAATCCAATTTCAGTTGTAGCCCTTCCATACATTTGTTGATCCATCCATTGATGTTGTGAGAGGATAGTAGATTGCATCAATCTTCTTGTGCAACTCATCAAACATCCTCTCTTGAGCTATGTAGATGTCAGTTTTCATCTCTTCATTTTTTTTCTCTCTTCTGTAGATCGTAGGTGCAGGCCAAATTGGGTTCTCTAACTTAAGATGTCCCTCATATTGTGGTAGACCAAGGTACACCTTTCATGTACAATGAGTCATCTCATGAATGTCGGTTATGTCTTTCTTGGAAACATTGATGATCCTCCCATCTTTTGCATGTGCCGTCCCACCTGATCTCTGCCAACTCCAATTTCATATGTTTAAAGAACATTTTCAAGTTGTTCAGTTCTTATGAATCTAGGATGGCTATCGGGTTGCTCTATGTAGATCGTCTAGACTCAGGAATGCTGGGGTGCTGATGGATGGTAGATATTGGGTGTCAATCGATGCCTCATATTTTTTCACATTTTTGGATGTTACTGCACTGATTGTTCCCTAAGGAGGAATTATGGATTCAGCCGAAAAAGCTTCTCGGTATTCGGAAATTGCAGGACTGTGGATCAATGCTACTTGTTGGGTGTCGATCGATGCTTCTCCATCATCTTCATACTCTGAGCCAGAATCAGAATAAAAAACTGCCACAAATCCTTGATCATCTCTTATCTCTATTGACAGCGTGCGGGTGAAGGTTTATATTGAAGCAAGCAATCTATCTAATTAACCCTATAAACTACTTTTGCCAAAAGGGTCAAACTGTAGTACTTAGGGATCAAATCCACAGAGAGCGAGGGCACATGTGGGAACCGAAATTTGCTTTGTCGATTTCCATTGATTCAGGAAGGCAAAGTAAACCTAGCTTTCCCAGAGGTCCCTGATTTCTGCTAAGCCAAAAACGTTAAGCAACCAAACAATGAGAACAACATTAAAACAATGAATTAGTAAACACAGAAAGAGAACAAAGAGGATCTTATTCCGAATATGTGGTTTGAGCGTTACAACAAGTAAAGCCTTAGCAGAAAGAGTTGACGGCGAGTTCCTAGTTCTAACCTCATAAGACCTGAATAACCTAGTTGAGTTACAGCTCGAAAACAGTAAAACAGAAATATGCCTATTTTCCCTTAGTGCTATGTTTGCTTTGAGTAATAATTTTCGTGTGTGTCCTGCATCCTCAATCTTCGATCTTGATATTTATCTTCTCAACTTATCATTTATCCCTTCCTGAAAAATAAAAGATGAACCGTCATAAAGATTGGGCTCGATTTTGGATAAAATCGCAAGTGGGCCTTTAGCCAAGTTTTGAACTTCTCGGGCTGTTCTTTGACTTAAGCTTTATTGCGATTTTATCAAAAGAGCAATCCTGAGACGATGTCGTCCAAGAGTTAGGATCTTTTGTATAGGGCATGCGACACTAGGTGTTTAGTTAACCGTTACCTCTTACACGATCGACCCTAACTGTATACGAGGGAACGAGTTCATTTGGTAAAGTTCCAACGTCAATCTCGATCAAGATGAAACAAAGATGAGTTTGATCAAATTTTGAAGGAGGGAGTTACGAGGATGAGATGAAAATGGGTTGATTGATCCAACTCGCCGAACGGGCGAGTTAGATTGCTTGTGCTACCTAACTTGCCCTTTTGGTGGGTTGGCCTTGTCCAACTTGCCGAACGGGCGAGTTGGTTGTTTTGTTCGACCCAACTCACCAAACGGACGAGTTGGTTGTCTTGTTCGATCCAACTCGCCGAACGGTCAAGTTGGTTTTCTTGTTCGATCCAACTCGCCGAATGAGAGAGTTGGTTGTCTTGTTCAATCCAACTTGCCGAATGGGCGAGTTGGTCGGCCCATGCTGCCCAACTCGCCGAACGGGCGAGTTGGTCGGCCTGCATTGCCCAACTCGACTGTTCAGCGAGTTGGACTGGTCAGACTTGTAGAACAGGCAAGTTGGTCGGGCCGCATTGCCTAACTCGCTCGTTTGGCGAGTTTGACCGATCCAACTTGTTGAACGGGCGAGTTGGTCGGTTCTTGTGGTTCGATTCGTCCGTTCGACGAGTTGGACGTCTTGCTCGGCCAACTTCTCCATTCGGTTAGTTGGATTATCAAGTCCTTCAGTCGTTTCGTCGTCTTGACGCTTGGGGATACGCCGATCCGAGGTCTAGGCAAACTCTTCTCGATGGCTCACTATGCAGACCATTCCTTCGTGGCTAGCCGAGACTTGACTTTGATTTTCCCGTTCCCCTTTTTCGAGATATTCTCTTCTTTCACAAAGAGCGCATTTCTCGATAGGTTTCTGACGTTTATTCCGTCGTAACCAATTTTGACCCCAACAGTTAGTCCCCTAGCTCGTTAGAATTGTGATGTTCTTCCGAGCGTTTTAGGCATTTTGGATAAATTAGGAAGAATCCAACGTCCGAAAGCCTGGAGGTGAAATAGTGAACCCTTTCTTCTATAAGTGTGTAGAGTGGGTTTTCAAATTCTTCACTTGCACATTTCCACAAACTTTTTTTAAGGATTAAAAGATTTTCTCCTCTCTTTCCTCCCTTTGGTAATTAAAAAATAAAGTTATGTCTTCGAGAAGAAAGGTTTCCAAAAAGTCTCGACACGAACGTTCTGTCCCTGATGGTTCTAGCTCGCGACACAGCGATGCTGGGCCAAAGGTGGAATTCTCGGATCACTCGGTTGATCCTGAGAAAGCCGAGGCATACTGGAAGGTCATGGGAGAAGTATAACTTCCCATACTTGGTACATAGGCCCCGCCTCCGTTTCATGCCAACCCCGTGGAGGGTTTTCCCAGTAGGAGCTGCTCGAATGGGCTTGCTGCCATCCGGAGCTATTGTCAAGTTCCTGAGTAAGTCGATTTTTGTCTTCCGAAAGTTGGAGAGGTCGCTGAGTCTCCGCCCGAGGGTTACTTCACGTGCTATGAGGCGTACCTTATGTAGTGCCATTTGTTGTTTCCTATTCCTGAAATCATGGCGCGACTTTTCAAACGGTTCAAGATATCGATTGGTCAGATAAACCCGTGTGGTTTGCAGCATATTGTCAGGATTCTTGTGCTGAGTTACAAATTAGGTATGACTCTCGATGCCAATCATCTTGATGCTATTCTTAAACCCTAGGGGAAATCCTCCATATTCTAGTTGAGGCCTCGGCCGGGGATGACGATCATAAAGGATTTCATGTCGAACTACCAAGATTTGCGGGAGAACTTCTTTTTTCGTTCGTGTTAACGATGCATCTGTAGAAGAAAATGGCATCTCCATCTTTAGGACCAGATGTGGTCGGAAAGGTATCTTTGACCAAGTGTCCCTTTTTAATTTTGGTTTTGGTGAAGTTCAATCTCTAATATATATGTATATTTTTCTTAGAGACCAATCCTTTTCCTCCGAGTCCGGGCGGTCTGAACACCATCTGGAACTTGCTTCGTGGTCATCCATGGTTTTGGCCAATGTTTAACCCAAAACGGGTTCACTGTACTGTTGCTCTCCACCGTTCTCGGTATCAGCTGGACCTGCCTGTAGAGGAAGGGTCGGATTCGACCATGGATGGATTCGTTCCGTGCGAGGTTCACACGAAAGAGGAGAGATTGAAAACCCGCAAGGACAAACATGTCATCGTCGAGGATAATGCCGCTGACGAGCGGTGCTCCTCTGATAACATACTTAGAGACTATCTAAATAGTCAAGTAGGCAGGAGTAGTGGTGAACGGGATGATCTTGATGAGCTGCTTGGTTTTGACTTTCCTCTAGACGTAGGTGGGTCCAGCGAGATCCTGAAGTTTACCCATGCGTCGAGGATGGTTAACGGGGTAGGTTTTGGTTCTTGAGTGTTATTATTCTCTTTTAAGGGTGAGATTTTTCTTGACTTTGAGATACGTCACATGGTCTCCTTATGATGAACCGAGCCCTTGGTGCGAGCTGCCAGGAGGCATGCATGGCTCAGTTCAGGGCTGAGACAGCTAACAAAGAGATTGCCCGTTGGAGAGATGATTTGGAAAGTTCTCGTCGTCGCGAGAGAGAGAGTTGGTTGCAACGGAGGTCCGTCACACTTATAGGCGAGGGAAGAGAGAGATGGCCAAAGTCATGAAGACCCCTCGTGAAAAGTTCTTGCATGAATTCAGGGAGCTTACGAAGGGTTATAAAGATTTTGGGGATTATCGTGAGTGTCGCGGCGCTGTGGGCGGACTATACCTCACACAGGCCCCTGATTATTCGTTCGGCACCGAAAATTCGAGGCAGATCGGGCGCATGAACGAGAGGGATATGGACTTCACGATTCCTCAGATCAAGGAGGGGGTTTGGGAAAAGTGGGAACCCATTCCTGTTTCTCCTATACGGTAGAGGCCGAGACGGGGGCTGCTGATGAGACGGTGAGGTGTACCAGCCGACGGCTCCTCTAGACATCAATGATTATTCGCTTGGTAGATTGATTACCGGGTACTTTAGTTTTGATGAGTGATCGCGAGATTACTCCTTATTCGGGAATGCGTTCTCCAGTATTATAGTATGTTTCCATTTTGTTCGTCGTCATCCGACTATGGTTGTATGTAGCGAGACAAGCCGAGTGTGGCCTGGAATCCTTATCTTTTATTAGTTTTCATTCGAACCGTGCTTTTTATGATAAGTGGGTGTTTAAAAAGATGTTTGGAATTCGTATAGTGTCGAAAGAAAAATCGAGTTGTCGTCTCGACTTCCTCTCTTTTTTTTGTATATCATTCTATTTGTTGTTCCTCTGAGAAGTTCAGGAGTTTTTGAAGTTTTAATAACATTTAGATACGGATGAAGAGACATGCTTTTATGATATCGTATCTTTTTGATATCATGCCTTGAGATGTTAGAGACCAGTGTGATGGGTTTAGGGCAAGACCTAAGTTTACTTTCAGTTTAAGGCTTTGCGAGGACTAATCGGCTTTTGTTTTGCATGTTTTGATTTTAATCTGACTCTGTTCCGATTTTAAAGTCCGCGATAGGTTCTAAGCTTATACGACTTGTGTGGTCGGAGTCGAGCATCTCTTCAGGGACAATTTTTAAGTCTCCCAAAAGTGCTGACCAAAAATTTTGGATTTCTTTTATAGCTCGCTATTTATCCCAGTCGGATGTGAAAGGATCTGACCATAGGACGGACCTGAGTGTGTTCGTTTAAGACGGCCAAAGCGCTCGGCGGGGCCAATTGCCGAGCGTTTTATAGTCACGAATGGACTGGGGGTGTGTTCTCAAAAATTCAGGCAACGTCTCGCCTATTTTTCCGAAAACCTACTTTGTGTAAGTAATGCTTTAAGCATTAGGGACCAGGGTCTCGTGCCTTGGTCGGAAATCGAAATTGACGATTTGACCGAGATAAGATAGGGTGGAGTTGATTTGTTTTGAGGCGGAACAATTTTTCGTGAGTTTCCATTTCTGGGATGGTGTGATAATTGTTTTGCTCGTATAAGGACTGGGAGTGTTTTTTAAATTGTCGTTGATGAGGTTGTCGTCACGAGGCTGTTGGTTGTTGAGATCTGACATGCTTTGATTGAGTGTTGATGGCTGAGAGTTAAATTGATCTGTACCCCCCCCCCTCCTTCTAGCGCCAAACTGTGGTAACCGAAATTCGCACTGTCGATTTCCATTGATTTAGGATGGCAAAGTAAACCTAGCTTTCCCAGAGGTCCCGAATTTCTGCTAAGCCAAAAACGTTAAGCAACCAAACGATGAGAATAACAATATAACGATGAATTAATAAAGACAGAAAGAGAACAAAGAGGATCTTATTCCGAATTTGTGGTTTGAGCATTACAATAGGTAAAGCCTTAGCGGAAAGAGCCATCGGCGAGTTCCTAGTTCTAACCTCGTAAGACCTGAATAACCTAGTTGAGTCGCAGCTTAATAACATTAAAACGAAATATATGTCTAATTTCCCTAAGGGTAATGTTTGCTCTGAGTAAGAATTTCCGTGTGTGTCTTGCATCCTCAACCTCGAAGTCTGTATATACTCTTCCAGAGGTAGTTTGCTCTTTCCCCTTCTGCCCCTCGGTCGAGTTAATCGCTTTGCGGAAATATTATTTTTTCCCCCGATCTTCATGACTATCTTTGGAAACTTAACATTTATCTTCCGATCTTGACATATATCTTCTGAACTTAACATTTATCCCTTCCTGCAAAATAAAAGATAAACCATCATAAATATTGGGCTCGATTTGGGATAAAATCGAGTGGGCCTTTAGCCAAGTTTTAGACCTTCTCGGGCCGTTCTTTGACTTAAGCTTTTTTTTTTTGCAATTTTATCGAACAAGCATTTCTGAGACGATGTCTTCCAAGATTTAGGATATTTTGTATAGGGCATGCGACTTTAGGTGTTTAGTTAACCATTACCGTCTTACACGATCGATCCAATCTTTATACGAGGGAAGGAGATCTTTTGGTAAAGTTCCAACATCAATCTCGATCAAGATAAAACAAAGATGAGTTCGATCAAGTTTTGAAGGAGGGAGTTACATGGATGAGATGAAAATGGATTGATTGATCCAAATCACCGAATGGGCGAGTCGAATTGCTTGTGCTACCTAACTCGCCTGTTTGGCGAGTTGGGCTTGTCCAACTCGCCGAACGGGTGAGTTGGTTGTCTTGTTTGATCCATCTAGCCAAACAGATAAGTTGGTTGTCTTGTTCGATCCAACTCGCCCGTTCGGCCTGCAATGCCCAATTCGCCGACATACGAGTTGGTCGGTTCTTATGTTTTTGTCCTAGAACCAGGAGATATGAGGAAAAAGCTGGAACCAAATAGCACAAGGTCAATGTTCATTGGATATTCAACAACACAGAAGGGATATACGTGTTTTTTCCGAAGACAAGATGATTTTTGGTGTCTAGAGATGTTAATTTTGTGGAGGCTAGAGGGTACTATGAGGAAAAGGGTTGGGATGATTTGAAGGATTTATCTCAAGCATCTGATAAGGCAACTAGCCCCCAGATCATTTTAGAAGACCTTAGGATTAATGTTACCTAGGATCAGAGAAGGCAAGAAAAGCCTAACACTCATGAAGCTGAAGACCAACCCCACTTTGATCATGAAGGGGTAAATGAACCTGAGGTTGAAGGTCAAGAAGAGGAAAGCTCAGGGAGGCATGATAAAGGTGAGGTACCAAATGACGATGGAAGTGAAGGAAATCAAGAACCTGAAGAAGAAGGTCTTGAAGAACATGGGAACCAGTAGTGGAGTTTCCATTAAGGAGAATCATGAGGGTGAGGAAATATCCATCAAATTGGATCAACATTCGGGTCTACTACAATGCCCAAGCAGTAGCACACCCAACTCAAGTGGTCTGCTCTTTTGCTGAGTTTCCAAGAGAGCATTGTTTTTCATGACAAGTCTAGATGAAAGCCATATTCCAAGATCTTATGAGGAAGCTATGGAAGATGAAGAGTGGAGAATCTCCGCTGCTGATGAAGCAAATGCAATGATAAAAAATGTGACCTGGTATGAACGTGAATTACCCAAAAGTATAAGGGTGTGACTAGCAGATGGATATTCGCCATCTAGTTCCTGCCAAATGGAAAGATAGACAGAAAGAAGACAAGACTGGTGGCTAGAGGGTTCACTCAAACGTATGGAAAAGACTACATAGACACCTTTGCTCCAGCTGCCAAGCTCCACAACATCCGGATTGTTCTATCCGTTGAAACCAATATTAAGTGGGACTTATGACAAATGGATGTGAAGAATGCTTTCCTACAAGGAGAACTTGAAGATAAAGTTTACATGAAACCTCCACCAGGGCCTGAAGGTCTTGTAAAACCAGGGAATGTGCTAAGGTTGAAGAAGGCCATATATGGGTTAAAGCAGTCTCCTAGAGATTGGTACAACAATTTGAGTACTACTTTGAATGGGTGAGGCTTCAGAATGTTAGAATTGGATCATACTCTCTTCACCCTTACCACATCCTGAAGTATCAGTGTTCTTCTGGTTTATGTTGATTATATCATCATAACTGGAAGTGACAAAGAAGGTATACAAGACACAAAAGACTCTGAAATCTGTCTTGGAAATTAAAGATTTAGGAGAGATGAAATACTTCCTTGGAATTGAGATATGTAGATCCAAGGAATGCTTATTCATGTCTCAAAAGAAATATACACTTGATCTGTTGAAAGATGCATGTAAACTTTGTGGGAAGACATCCAAAATTCCTCTAGAGGATGCGTACAAAGTCCCACGAGAGGGGGAGATTGAGGACAGCCAAAACTTTGAAGATCCTAAACTTTATTGGAGGATAGTTGGTAAGCTAATATATTTGACCATTACTCGTCCTGATATTTGTTTTGATGTGAACTAGGTAAGTCAACATATGCAAGCACCAAAGGAACATCAGTGGAGGATGATTGACAGAATCCTAAGATATCTCAATGGATCACCTGGCCAAGGAGTTTGGATGGGTTGCAATGAGAGTACTGAGGTGGTGGGCTACTGTGATGCAGATTGGGCGGGTGATAGACCAGATAGGAAATCCACTACATGCTATTGCACCTTCATTGGAGGGAATCTGGTCACTTGGAAAAGCAAGAAGCAGAAGATGGTCTCTTGTTAGAGTGCTGAGGCAGAGTACAGAGCCATGTTGAAGCTGGCAAATGAGCTGGTATGGATCAAAGGGATACTGAAGCATTTGGGAGTTGAACAAGCTACACCAATGACTATACACTGTGACAACCAAGCGGACATATACATTGCAACGAACTTATTGTTCCATCAGAGGACGAAGAACATTTAGGTAGATTTCCATAAGGTGAGGCAGATGATTGGTCTTGGAGTTATCTTGCCATGTTACACAAGGAGTGAAGATCAGTTGGCCGATGTATTCAAAAAGGCAGTTATTGAGTCCATTATCATCAGATTGGGGCTCATTGACCTAAATCCAAGCAGCTAATCCCCTTAGTCATAAGGTCTTCACTATTTTTCCCTCATCAAGGTTTTATCCCAAAAATGTTTTCCATGGTGAGGTTTGTAATGAGGAAGATCTCATGGCATTCCAAGCTTAACCACTCACTATGGTCAAGCTTGAGGGGGAGTGTTGATCTGAGTAAATAAAGGAGAGGTTTGGAAGCTGTTTAGTCTGAGAAATGGGATCAAAATAATATGGTGCAAATTTAGGGCAAGTTGTACGGACCGTATGGACTGTATGGCCGACTGTACAGGCCACTCGACCAAAACTTGTTTAGACCTGACCAAAATCACATTTTGGTCTTGTGCAAAAATAGGGCATTTTGTATGTATGGCTCTTGTCCGTACATCTCCCCATCCGTCATGCCTGGGTTCGAACTTGGGTCTGAAGGAAAGCAAGGGTAAATGGAGGCAAGGTGAAATGGAGAGTTAACTTGGTTACTACTCGGTAAAGGAAGAGGATGAGGTTCGCGGATAAGGCTCGCCCTTGACAGCTTGGCTAGAGCTGGAAAGGAGAAGGGGCATCTGGTCAAGATACCAAAGGCATCAAGCATGCGAGCAACCTCAGCTATGCATTCAAACCAGACGCACCACACCCTTGTTGACCTCACACGTTTCTTCTTTGTGACCATTTATAGATTAGGCTCTTCCTTCTCTATATATTGTGACACATACTAAGAGTAATAATCAAGGAAACACTTTCGAGTCTAACTCTCTTGTTCATCATGAAAAAAATCACTCTCTCTCATCTAATATCTCAATCTCTTCACTCTCTCTCGGATTCGTAGTCTTAAATTCTTAAATCTCTAAACATTTTATTCTCAATGTATCTAGAAAGATGTAGCAGACATACTCGCAATGGCCAATGGATCAGGAAATATCTTCAGACAATAACAACATGACAACCATGCAGATAACAACAAGGACACTCACTTTCCAGAGGACTTCACCTGTTACAGATCAGAACCTGAAGTGTTTGATCTGGAGAATTTTGATTATGGAGAAGAAAGAGATGAGTATGGCGTCTACAGAGATAAATATGGCAATGCACGAGCTATAGATGGCCGAACCACCAATGTGTCAAAGGAAGACATCACAAATATTCTTCAGAAAGCGGCCATCATTGGACACACTCGTTTGTGTTTGCCAGAGTATGCAGAGAATATTGAGGAAACCAGGCCATCAGCTGACTACTATAATAGAGCATACGTAGATGACATGGTACAAGGAATTTACAGAGCACAAGAGATGTTGATGGATGACTATTACAAGAGGATAGATGATATTTAGTACCCATTCAACAACAATATCAGCTGGTCAACCGCGTGCATGGAAGAGATACGTAAAAATGGACTTTACTCATCAGATGATTCAGAGACAACACGCGAATGGAGCAGATGAAGAACCATTGATCTATGGACGAGCTCGACCATCAATCGATGGACGAGCTCGACCATCAATCAATGGACGAGCTCGACCATCGATCAACGTTTTACATGGACCATTTAGACATAGGCTGGTAACCGAAAGCTGCTAGAAGACAAACTTGAGGGAGTTTATCCATCTTAAGACATGATGATGGACGATATCTCTAGGAGATTGGATGACATATCCATACCTACAGATAGCAGGATTGGTTGGTTACACAAACGCATTGACAGCCTTCATAAGAGGATGTGTCAAATTGAGATCACCAAGGACAATATGAACAACCAAAGAACCAGAGGTGAAGAGAAACCATAAGAAGCTTTGTTGGTACATGTTTCCAGATGAGCAAAAAAGATGTGGACATTTGTTTTCCAACAAGTGATACTCTACACCCATTTTAGTCCAAACAGTGCTAAATGTCAAGCTAAAGACTATAACCAAGCGTTAAGTGGGACACAACCCACTATTAGGTATGTTTTTAAATTTATTTTATATTCATGATTTTACAAAAAAAAATTTCTTTATGTTAAAAAAAATAGGAAGATCGAAAACTGCCATCACTCGATGACAGAGCACAACCATCAGTCGATACCGATCACCATCGGTCGACTTTACCATCGATCGACACTCATAACAGAGTCTAGTATTTTCGACTATCCTTAACATATTTACTTCGAATTTAATTTTTCTCACCTCACCGAGACGGGATAACATTGGGACAGCGTTAGTTTAGTATGGAGGGGGGATATTTACTGATATTGCTTTCTATTTTGGAGTTTTATTCTTCTGTTTTATTGAATTTTATTGAGTCAAGAAAGGGATTATGATCATATTTAAATTTTTTACTTGTTATTTAACCATTCTATAGCACCATTCTAGATTTGTTGATTGCAGAGAGTACGAGGAATACCAAAGTGGATCATTATGCTATTATATCAAACTTGCTTAGAAAGTTTGAAGGAACTGAAACCAACCTCCAACTTAGTACTGACTTATTTGCTTGCTTTGGGGTTTGGCATACATTAGATCAGCTTCCTCAAGCAAGTCTGGAATGTAAAGAATGTGTGCTTCTGATTCTCCTCTCTCTCTCTCCTCTCTCTCTCTCTCCTCTCTCTCTCTCTCTCTCTCCTCTCTCTCCCTCTTCCCTCTCTCTCCCTCTCTCCCTCTCCTCCCTCTCCTCCCTCTCCTCCCTCTCTCCCTCTCTCCCTCTCTCCCTCTCCTCCCTCTCCTCCTTCTCTCTCTCTCTCTCTCTCTCTCTCTCTCTCCTCTCTCTCTCTCTCTCTCTCCTCTCTCTCCCTCTCCTCCCTCTCTCCCTCTCTCCCTCTCTCCCTCTCTCCCTCTCCTCCCTCTCCTCCCTCTCCTCCCTCTCCTCCCTCTCCTCTTTCTCTCTCTCTCTCTCTCTCTCTCTCCCTCTCTCTCTCTCTCTCTCTCTCTCTCTCTCTCTCTCTCTCTCTCTCTCTCTCTCTCTCTCTATCTCTCTCTCTCTATTTTCGGCATCTATGAAAACAAAACCTGAGGTGATTTCTTGAAATATGCAGAGGGGTATGTAAATTACCTATGACCCCTTTATTCTAATTTAGAAAGGAAAGATCACATATTGTGGAAACGAGGGATAGGTAAATTACATGTGACTGTATTATTCGCCTACACTTTGTCAAGGAAACACACAAAAAAAGAGAAAAGAAAACGAAAGATGAACAAGATGGACTTTATCAGCAACATTGATTCATTGGACTTATTAAGTATATATATATAAGATTCATGAAGGGAGAAAGAGAGAAGAAATGGGTCACAAAAGACTGCATGTGTGTTTAGATACTTGCAAGGGTAAGAGTCCATGTGTCTTATGTTGGATACTCCCAAGGTAAAGCTTGCACCTTTATTTTATGCAAGAAATGAGGTTAGTAAAGGGGTGAGTCAAACTAGTATTTGCCAAGTTTGTGGGAACCGAAATTCGTAATGTCGATTTCCGCTGATTTAAGAAGGCAAGGTAAACCTAGCTTTCCCAGAGGTCCCAGATTTCGGCTAAGCACAAAACTGCAAGCCACCAAACAGTAAGAACAATAATATAGCGATGAATTAGTAAAGAAAAAAAGAGAACAAAGAGGATCTTATTCCTGAATTTGTGGTGTGAGCATTACAACAGGTAAGGCTAGCGGGAACAGCCGTCGGTGAGTTCCTAGTTCTAACCTTGTAAGATCTAAATAACCTAGGTGAGTCACAGCTCGATAATAGTAAAACTGAAATACGACTAATTGCCCTAAGTGCTATGTTTGCTCTGAGTAAGAATTTTTGTGTGTCCTCTGCATCCTCAACCTCGAAGTTCTTACATACTCCTCCAAGAGGCGGTTTTCTCTTTCCCCTTCTACCATCGGTCAAATTTATCGTTTCGTTGAAATATTCCTTTTTCCTTTGATCTTCATGATTATCTTTGGAAACTTAACATTTATCCTCCGATCTTGACATTTATCTTTCGAACTTAACATTTATCTCTTCCTATAAAATAAAAGAAAAACCGTCATAAAGGTTGGGCTCGATTTCGGATAAAATTGCGAGTGGGCTTTTCGCCGAGTTTTAGACCTTCTCGGGCCGTTTTCAAGTTAAACGTTTTTACGATTTTATCGAAAGAGCATTCCTAAAATGACGTCGTCCCCAACAAGAATGAGGATTTTTCTTTTACAGGCAACTTTAGGTGTATAGTAATCGTTGCCATTTTACACAATTGATCAGAACTTTATATGACAGAACGAGTTCTTACGGTAAGGTTCCAACGCCAATCTCGATCGAGACGAAACAAAGATGAGCTCGATCCATTTTCGAAGGAGGGAGTTACGAGGATGGGACATATTGATTGATCCAACTCACCGAACGGGCGAGTTGGATTGCTTGTTGCGACCCAATTCGCCCGTTTGGCAAGTTGGGTTGGTCCAACTCGCCAACAGGCGATTTGGTTGTCTTGTTTGATCCAACTCGCCAAACGGGCGAGTTGTTTGGCCCATGCTGCCCAACTCGCATGTTCGACGATTTGGACTGGTCCAACTCGCCGAACGAGCATTTTGGTCGGCCCACGCTGCCCAACTCGCCCGTTTGGTGAGTTGGTCGGCCCACCCTGCCCAACTCGCCAAACCGGCGAGTTGGTCGGCTTTTATGGTCTGGCTCGCCCGTTTGACGAGTTGGACGTTTTGCTCGGCCAACTTCTCTGTTTGGTGAGTTGGAAAATCGAGTCCTTCAACCATTTTGTTGTCTTGACACTCGGAGACACATTCACCCGAGGTCTAGGACAGACTTTTCTCGATGGCTTACTGCACATACCCTTCTTCCGAAGTTAGCCAAAACTTGACTTCGATTTTCCCGTTCGACCTTTTTCGAGATACTATCTCTTTTTTTACAAGGAGTACACTTCTCGGTATGTTTCTGACTTCGATTCCGTAGCCCCCCCCCTCAGCTTGTTAGAATTGTAATGTTCTTGTGAGCAATTTAGGCATATTGGATAAATTAGGCGGAATCCAACATCCGAAAGCCTAAGGGTGAAATAGTGACTCCACTCTTCTATAAGTATGCGGAGTGAGTTTTCAAATTCTTCACTTGCACATTTCCACAAACTCTTTTCAAGGATTAAAAGATTTTCTCCTCCCTTTCCTCCCCTTGGTAAAAAAAGTTATGTCTACGAGGAGAAAAACCTCCACCAAGTCTCGCCACGATAGTTCTGTCCCCGTTGGCTCCAGCTTGCAACACAACGATGCTGGGCCAAAGGTGGAGTTCTCAGCACACTCGGTTGATCCTGAGGAAACCGAGGAATACTGGGCAGCCAGGGGAAAGTAAAACCTCCCACCGAGGAATAATTACGACTTTAAGACCAAAGAGGCGATGATGTCGAGGAATCTGGACGGCCTTTCCAGTACGGAGTTGGTGATTCCTCAAATAGAGAAGAGGGTCTGGGAGTATTGGGCCCTGATTCTCGTTTCTCCAGATTCTGAGGAGTTTGGACCTGCCCCTGGGAGAGGAAGTCGAGGTCGAGCAGTGAGTGTACCCGTTGAGAATTAGTGATTACTCGATTGGGAGGTCAGTGTCTGGAAATTACGTACAAGACCCGTGAAGGGTATTGGTGTTTTCAAGGGAGTGTGTTCCATAAGCTGTATTTATCTTATTGCTTTGGCCAAGTATGGCTGTTTGGACTTGTCGGGACTGGCCGTTGATTGCTTTGAATCAATGCCGCTTTGCGGCTTTTATTTTAATGAAGTATATTTCATTTTAAATTGTGCATGAGAAGTTTTAGGGATGTAGAAGGAAGAATACGAGTTGTCATCTCGTTTCTAACTCTTTGAATGATCGTTACTCCTGCTGTTCGTTTCGGGTGCGGGTGTTTGAATACTTAGTTTCTTTTTTGGTTTTCATGAACATATGGATGTAAGCGAAGTGACAAGTTTTAGGATCTCGTATCGGTTAGATACTATGCCTTTAGATGTTTGAGACCAGTGTGCTGGGTTAAAGGTAAGACCTAGGCTTACTTTCAGTTTTACGGTTTGCGGTAACTTTTCTGGCTTTCGTTACCCGTTTGCGGTTTTGACCTTGTTCCGTCTTGATATTGAAGTCTGCGATAAGTTCTCGGCTTATATGACTTGCATCGATCGGAAACCGAGCATCTCTCCAAAGACAATTTTGAAGTCGTCTGGAAGTGCTGACCAAAATTTCGGATTTCTTTTATAGTGTTATTATCCTTGTGTCGGATGTATGAGGACCAATCCTACAAGAGGAGGTCTAACATTTTCTAGAGAACGGTTAATCTACTCGTTGGGGCCAATCGACGAGTGTGATAAGAGCGAGCATATGCTCTTATGATTTAGTTGTCAATTTATAGTTGCGGACGGACTGTTTAGAGTTTGGAAGTATATTTTCAAAGGTTTTCTCACAACGTCTCACTTTTTTCTGAAAATGTGTTTTATGCGCAAGGTGAAATTAATTTGAGAATGGGTTTATTGTTTTGGTTCGGAGGTCTTTTTTTACCGTATTTCCGAAATTCATTTGCGAAGTAGTTTTTGAGAGGTTTTTTTCCGTTCGGAAGTTTCTTTGGTGTTTCGTTTTACGAAACGTTTCGCCGGTTTCGAAGATATGGTTGTTATAATGAAAACTTAAACATTTCCTGAAGGATGCTTTCAGAAGCATTCAGAGTTTTGATGAGTTTTTTATGTAAGTTCAAGTATTTCAAGCGGTAAAAGAGACTTGCGAGACCTTTTGGAGTCGTAATGCGTTTTTCTTATTATTGAAAAAGTTTTAAAAATATCAAGTACAGAAGCCAATATTTTAAACTTTGGGAGTATAGGAGTATATGTATATATACCCACTCCCTACCCCCCCCCCTTTTGAGGGAGGGGGACATCTTAACTTGTCATGCGAGGAGTTTCCTACGTACCCCTTTCAGGGATCAAGCCGTCTCGTCGTTCAGTTCGTGCCGCGAATGTTTTTACTCTACGGTTGTTTCTGCGTTGATCGCCTTAGTCGACTTCTTTCAGGTTTATCACCTCCGGTTTGGTTCTGGCGTTGGACTCGGCAGCTTTCTTGATTTCTTTGTCTGCATCAGTTGGTTGGATGGAAGATTCTGGATCGTTCTTTTCGGAAGCGTTTTCAGTCGGGGATCGAGTTGTCTTCGTGCATTTGGGCTTAACCATAGACGTCGTCGTGCGTCGTCGTGATCTGCCTCAGCTTATGTTCAGCCAGGAAGCAGAGTCTCGACTGATTTTGGCATCCTCAGATTGTCGCGGTTCCGTTCGGAGTCGGAAATTTGATGCGGAGGTGATAGGTTGACGGGACTGCCTTCATGGATTTTATCCAAGGCGTTCCCATGATTACGTTATAGATGGCTTGGTGGTCGATGACTGTGAATTTGACGATCCTTGTGACTTCTTTGGCCAGGACCGGGAGTTTGATCGATCCGAGAGTCATTGACGTTGTGCCGGAACAACCCATGAGTGGTCTTGCCGCTGGTGTGATTTCGAATAGATCGACGTTCAGCCTTCTGAGCGTGTTGCGGAAGATAATGTCAATGGTGCTTCCTGTGTCTACTAGGACTCTGGTGATGTCGAGATCCTTTATCACGAGATCTATTACGAGTGGATCACAGTGAGTTTTGTGGATTCCAACAGTCTTGAGTTCCTCGAAGGTGATCTTATCGTTCGGGAAGTATCAAAGCAGAGACTGATATGCGACTGTCTTGGCTTTTCATTGATAAGCTTTTATTGACGAGATGGTATCTTGTCAGTATTGTGATCCTCCGATGATCATGTTTACCATGCGTCAATTATTGTCGTTGCCTTTGTCGTCTGCCCTTCTTCCACGTTTTCCGTTTTCAGCCAATAAATTTCCTTGAGAAACGTTTTCTGCTGGCAGAGTTTGATAGGTCTTTGGCGGATGGTCAGTATCTCGGATGAGGTCTTATATTCCTCTTATTACCGAAATTTCTCCTGCAAGCAGTTTTGGCGTTAGCCTCGCGCCGAAAACATTGCAGTTCATGGTGGAGTGGCCTCTGGTTTGGTGAAACTCGCAGAATGCCGTTTCGTCGTAGTTTGAGTTTCGGGTCCATGTGTTTCCTGACGTTCTTCATTTTTCTGACGCGAAGTGGATGGCATAATTGTGTACTCCCCCCGGACATCTTTTCCCTTGTGATGGACGTAATTGTCGTTACGAGACGTTTTACTTTTCAGATTCTGCTCTGATGATGTGTCTTTCATGGATGCAGTCGTTTTGTATGTTTCTGCGAAAGGACTTTCATCTCTTCTTCGATGATGATGTAGTTCGTCGCTTTATGAAGAGCTGATATGAGCTGGCCCAAGGAATGCACTTTGCTGATGGCGAATGGGATATGCCTTTAGTTGAAGGGTTATTAACACCAAGAACTAAGGAAAATGGTGGAAGGAGTGGTCACAAAGAGGTTGTGGAAGACCTCTGATTCACCAAATCTTTAGGATATGAAACACCTAATGATCAGTAGTTTGATTGAAGGATATGACTCACCAACAATCAAAATGTTCAAAAAGAACAAATGAGATAAATCTCACTTTTAAATGAAGTAAAGTTGATATATTATTCATTCTGTCCGTGCCCTATATATAGGATTACATCATGTGGAATACTAGAAGACAATGTAGAAAACAAGACAATTTCGAAAACATAAAACTAGACTAAGACTTTTGACTTGAAATAAGTTCGTCTTTGAATGAGTCTTGGTCTAGCCACGACTCTGACTCTTGAAGTAGCTCCCTTGGTCTTCTCTTTCTTGAAATGGGTCTGAAATCATGATGCCTAAGGCCCTGGTCGAAATTCATTTACTGAAAAACAAAGCAACTCCTTTTTGACCCTTCTCTCGGTCCAAACTAAATCACATAAGACCAAATGATCCGAAAGGTGTTCCATATTTTCTCTGAGTATTTTTGGCCCATGAAAATTTTCCTGTCCTGATAATATATTGGTCTTGTCCATCAGAACAAAGGTTAACAATTTTCAGTTGTTCAAGTGGCCGAACCAGCTCGGGTGATCGAACCAGCTCATTCAGCTCGTCCAGATGAGTGTCTGTGTTGTGAATCAGCTCACTCATCTAATTCAGGTAAGTTTCATTCCAACCAGCTCTTCCTGAGTGTTCATCTCGTCTTGAGTGTTCAGCTAGTCAAAATTAGATATAGCCGAAAAACTGGTCGTTTAGACTTTCTTTCAAATCATCACGAACTAAGATGAATCTATCTTTTATGAAGTATTCCAAATATTCACTTGGACGTGTAATGTGATCTCCATTGTGGCATTTGAGCTCCTAATAATTTGTTTCAGATCCAATTTCCATCGCAATCACTCTCGGGTCATCCGGAACATCATATGGGTCATCCTGATCGGTAAAGTCAAAGGTCGAGCCATCCATGCACGTATCATCCCCCCCCCCTTTCTTGAAAAATATTTGACCTCAGAACTGTTTTCTATGCATTCCCAGAAAGTGGTTCAGTAACAAAGAAACCTAGAAATGAATTGGGTTTACCTTGGTAGACTCGGTCCAAAGTCGACTCAGAAAATCGTCGATCCTTTCTTAGTATCAGTTTTGCTCCATGATCAATATGCTGATCATATGTCTGGGAAATACACACCTTTTCTGAATGATCTTTGACATGATCTCCCTATGCTTGCATAAAAACTCAAAAAACAACATCAAATGTGCTACAATTACAACTGTTTATAAGATCAAACAATTCCTTCTGAGACAAAACGATTTCCAACTGATGATCAAAGTTTTTGAAGTGTTCCAAAAACAGTTCAAGACTCAAAACAAGATTAGAGATATTTTCTCAAAGAAATATTTTGGTTCAATCTTTTCAAAAGAATCGATCATGTTTCCAAAAACAGAGTTTGAAAGACAAGATTTCTTAAACCTATCTGGACGAACAGAAGACACGAGTTCATTTCTTTGGGACAGAGCATTGAACTCAGTGTCTTATTTACCTTTCTTGAATCGGATTACATAAATAATCGGCTGAATAAAGATATCCCGTTGTTCATGACCTGAGTCCAGATCATGTTGGTCATTCAACCACTGCATAAGCTCCTGGTCAATGTGATTCACGAGTTGGTTTGGCCAAAGATGGAGCGGCCAAGTTTGCAAATCTTTGACTAAAGCTTGAATCTCAGTCTTTGGCTCAGTTCCAGTTCCTACACCAGAACCATCACAGTTAGTTTCCAAAGTCTTTAGGGAATTAAATGAACACAAGAATGATGCAGAAGTGAACTCCATTTTCAGTAGATGATTTGCTGAATTTTTTCGCTTTTTAAAACCTAGATTTGTTTTGATCTGTCCAGTGAGAAAGGCTGCCATGGTGCTAAAGTCTCTTTCAAACTTTCTGCAAAAGCCAGAGAGACAATAGAGTTGATATACCCCCTTCATCAGCCATTGGAGCAGACCATCCACAGTTTATCTTGTCCTTTCCACCAACCTGTCTACTCAAAGCAAAGACTAGAAAACCAGAATCATACGTGCGAGACATAACCCTTTTCAGAACAGGAAAAAAAATCTTTTCAGAGAACATCTAACGCAATTTTCAAAGAATCAGCAAGATCATCAAAGAGTGTTTTATTAACAAGAATGTCATCAATACTCGCAACAACCGAAAACTCGATGAATAATCTCAGTATGTGCACAGAATTTCAAGTATTAAGACATTTATCAAAAAGTGGATACTCGGCAAGTATCTCAGAAAACAGGATCACATCATCATCACTAGTCCTAGTAATTTCAAATCCATTTGAATCATCTAGCAAAAACATGCTGAAGGGACTACTATCATGCTCACTTAGTTATTTTTCTTTCAACAGTAAACTTTTGTGCCTAAACAACTTCCAATGAACAAGCTTAATACAGGTTTTAAACACATTTTTAGAAACATGGTCATAGAGATAACAATCCTTATCATGTTTAGATTCCATAGATTTCTCATCAAAGCTAAAGGCATTAAATCGAGGCAATGAAGCGATCACAGTATCTGCCTTACATTGGTTGTTTTGAAATCAGTGGAGTTGTTTTTGTTGATTGCTCATGGATCAAATACATCATGTTCCATCCTTCCACGAGTTGTTGGTACACCAATTCGTCCTCCACATTAACCTGAGACAAAGAAACAAAACAGCTAGACAAAACTGGTTTGTGGTTAGTAAAACTCAAAATCGTATTTTGAAAAAGCTGTCCAGCCAATCACTGATTAAAAACACTTCAGTATTGTCCTCACAGGTCATCACTAGAGAAGGAGTGTGTGTCTCCACGACCTCAACCAAACCTGCTTGTTCCTGTTTCTGTTTCAAAGACAATAGATCCTTTGATTTGGTTTCTCGGCCAGCAGTGACTAGAATCACATCAACACTCGGGTTTGGATCTGCTTTCTCCTCAATGGAATGGTTTCTTGGCTCACCAGAACAAGTAGGATGTGTCCCTTCTACTTTGTTGAGTGTTGGTTCAACTGAAACGATCTGGATTAATTTTTCTTTGAGTTCCTCAAACCGTTTGTCTAGGTCAAGTACATAACGTCTCTTGCTCTCCTCTTTTTGACAAGCTGCTCCTGATCTACTCTTCATGAACTGCAGCATATCGCCCATCAATGATTGCATCAGAGTATTTTCGAGTATTTTCTTCATTTGCTTGGACATCTTTGAATCTGAAAACACTTAGGAAACAAAACAAAGAAACGAACCCTCTCTCACTCACGATATTCTCTTAAGTATTGGAACAGATTTTCAGACTTTCAAGTGTAATTGAAAGATTTTCTTTGGGAACCGATTGACCAATTTGTAAATCGGATTTCTCCTCGATCTCTGTTCTTTTGATTGGATTTCTCTCCTCGACCTTTTTTCTTTTCTTTTGATATCCTTTCTTCTTTTTGGATTTTTTCTTGTAAGAAACCAAGTGGCTCGGTTTCCTTAAAAAACATAAACAGAAAATAGTAGTAGAAGAAGAAGATGGATAGATAAAGAAATGATAAGAAGTTGATACCGATCTAGCAAAGTGTACTCTGATACCACGTGATACGAACTGGCCCAAGGAGTGCACTTTGCTGATGGCGAATGGGATAGGACTTTGATCGAAGGGTTAATAACATCGACGAAGGGAAATGGTGGAAGGAGTGGTCACGCAAAGGTTGCGGAAGACCTCTGATTTACTGGATCTTTAGGATATGACACACCTAATGATCAGTAGTTTGATTGCACGATATGACTCAACAACAATCGAAATGTTCAAGAAGAACAAAAGAAATAATTCTCAGTTTTAAAAGAATAAAGGTAGATATTTTATTCATTCTGGTCGTTCCCTATATATAGGATTACATCACGTGGAATACAAGACAATTTCGAAAACATAAAACTGGACTAAGACTTTTGACTTGAAATAAATTTGTCTTTGAATGAGTGTTGGTCTAGCAACGAATCTGACTCTTGATGTAGCTCCATTGGTCTTTTCTTCCTTGAAATAGGTCTGAAATCATGATGCCTAAGGCCCTGGTCGAAATCCATTTACTGAAAAACAAAGCAACTCTTTTTGGACCCTTCTTTTGGTCCAAACTAAGTCAGATAAGACCCAATGATCCAAAAGGTGTTCCTTATTTTCTCTAAGTATTTTTTGGCCATGAAAATTTTCTTGTCCTGATAATAGATTGGTCTTTTCCATCAGAATAAAGGTTAGCAATTTTCAGTTGTTCGGGTGGTCCAACCAGCTCGGACAATCGAACCAGCTCGGTGGTCGAACCAGCTCATTCAGCTCGTCCAGGTGAGTGTCAGTGTTGTGAATCAGCTCACTCAGATTATTTAGGTAAGTTTCAGTCAAACCAGTTCGTCCTAAGTTGTCAGCTCGTCTTGAGTGTTCAGCTCGTCAAAAATCGATATAGCCGAAAAAGTTGTTGTTTAGACTTTCTTTCAAATCATCACAAACCAAGATGAATCTATCTTGTCTGAAGTATTCCTCAGGGTCACTTGAGCGTGTAATGTGATCTCCACTGTGGCATTTGAGATCCTGATCCTTTTGTTCAAATCCAAGTTCCATCACAATCACTCTCGCCGGAACATCATACGGGTCGTCCTAATCAGTAAAGTCAAAGGTCGAGCCATTCATGCACGTAACAAGAGCATCTTCGATCATACACGGTTTTTCGAGAGTTATCCACTTTCTGAATTTTGAGTTGTACCAGAGAGTCTTCCTGACCGCATCAATACCCACCTTGTCGCTGATTCCGCTGACTCGAGACATGAAGACAATAAACCAGTTCATGTAATCACGGGGAGGTTTGTCTTCCTTTTGGGACAAACTCCAAAGATCAACGCCAGAGGTTTCCATATTCATGAACATCGAGTATTGTTTTAGGTATTCCGAAGCGAGTTGGCGGAAGATTCCGATGGAGTTCCACTTTAGGCGAGAGAACCTTTCGAGTTCTTCTCCCTGGAGATGCTCGACGGAGAGGCTACAGTAGCCGGCTTTCTTTTCGCTGTCCCTGATTTTGGCCCTACCCATTGCAATCTGGAAGGTCATCAGATGGAAAACTCTTATTTCAGTGATACGAGCAGTGAACGGAGTTTTCCGAGCTTCATCGAGGAGTCTGTCAATCTCGGGTGCAGCACTGGTGGCATGGTGAATTTGAGACTTTATCGATTTTACCTCTGTGGCTGATTTTGCAATATAATAGCCGATATCGCGCATCTCACTGGGATCAGTGCCAACATTTTTCTAAGTTTTTCGGTGTTTGATGCAAGTGATTCGAGCCTGCTCTTCAGCTATCCTTTCCTGCTCTACCCAGAAGATTTTTTTTCTTCTTCTTCAGTCATGGGTATACTGAATGAAGAGTTTTCCCGAGTCACACAGCTCCTTGTCCTCCTTGGGTGCACGTCAACATCATCTTCCAAAGGGTCGGACTGATCGCTGGTTTCCAAGTTGACCCGTTCGACTTCTTCAGCCCATGTTCCTTGCTCGGAGGTTGAGTGTTTTCCGCGTTTGGCTGAGTTGCTTCAGGGTTTGCTTCGTCTGGATTCCGATCACACAAAACGTTCTGGGCGTTAGTTGACCTATCGTGGGGAGTTGTGAAGTTGAGTCTTTTTCTGCGGATTTTGATGGTTCCAGCGGAAGAACGCCCCTGGTTCTTGTTATTAGGGTTTCAACCCGTTTAGCGAGAAAACTCGTGAGCTTGTCTTGTTCAGCCGACTTCTTTTTGAGATTCGTGAACATCTTTTTGATCTCCTCAAACACTGCGGTGTATACGTTGACCGCAGATAAGTTTGCAGCTGGAGATCTTTCAACGTTGTCGTCAATGGCGTTGCCACCACGAAGTGGTTGATTGTCTGGAACGTCTGTAGATATATTTAACCAAGCGTTTTGTGGCTGTGGGTTAGATTGATATGTTACCCCCTTCCTTCTAGGGGTAAACTGTGGGAACCGAAATTCATTCTATCGATTTTTGTAATCGGAGGAAAGCTAAGAAACTCTAACTTTCTCTGAGGTCTCGGATTTCTGTTGAGCCTACGACAAGTGATCAAATTATGAATAACAAAACGTAAAAGAATCGAGTATGAATTGCGAAAAAGGCAAGATCTTATTGAATCTCCTTTGCGTAAGGATGCGGCGACGATACAATAGGTTTTAAGAGCTTCGGCCACAAGAGTTGTTGGTGCATTCCTAGTTCTAGCACCTAAACCCTAAACGTAGTTTTAGTAGCAGCTCGATAACGAAATTGCTAAAATATTTCTAAGTGCTAAGTTGCAGAGATTTTCGTGTGTGTGTGTCTCTCTCCCTTGATTCGTTTATATAGGTCTTCAAGGTCGGTCGTCTTTCCTTTTCTGACCCCGATTTAAGTTTATCCTTTCGAAGAAATTTTCCTTATCTTCTCGTTTTTCCATAATTATCTCGGAACACTGACAATTATCTTCTTTTCCATTTATCTTATGCGGATATTTGGTAGACCATCATTAAATTTGGGCTCATTCTCGTCTAAAACCGTAAGTGGGATTTTATCACGTTGTAGACCCTTTCCGGTCGTTTTGCTATTTAAGCTATTTTTACGATTTCTTTCAGAGAAATCGTCCCTTGTATGATTTCGCGATACTGACTCCACAAAATAGTAAACCAATATGTATAGTCAAGATAACATTGGTGTTTAAGTTAATTGTTGTCGTTTTATACAATTGATTAGGAATTTTTACGAGAAAACAATTTTTTGCGATTTTTATCGTAACACTTCAACGAAAACTTCAATCGAGACGAAAAAAAGAAACAGCCGAGTCAAGATTCAACGGAGAGAATGATGAACATGACACAGTCTGATCGCCCATGGGCGACCAGACCTTGATGGTGAGTCTGATCGCCCATGGGCGACCAGACCTTGATTGGTGAGTCTGATCGCCCATGGGTGACCAGAGCTTGACAATAAGTTTGATCGCCCATGGGCAACCAGAGCTTGACGGTGAGTCTGATCGCCCATGGGTGACCAGACCTTGACGGTGAGTCTGATCGCCCATGGGCAACCAGAGCTTGATAGTAAGTCTGATCGCCCATGGGTGACCAGAGCTTGACAATGAGTCTGATCGCCCATGAGCGACCAGACCTCGATGGTGAGTCAGATCGCCCATGGGTGGCCAGAGCTTGACAGTAAGTCTGATCGCCCATGGGCGACCAGAGCTTGACAGTGAGTCTGATCGCCCAGGGCGACCAGACTTTGATGGTGAGTCTGATCGCCCATGGGCGACCAGACCTTGATTGTGAGTCTGATCACCCACGGGCGAATAGACGTTATGTTCGTCTAGTCACCTGTGGGCGACCAGATAGGAAAGTGATTTGGTTGTTCCCTCGATTGCCTATATTCGTTAGCCAGTACGAGATAGGTTAGGCGATGAGGAGTTCGGAAGCGAGGATTTCTTTTTTCTTTTTTGTTGAAAGAGAGGTAACGTTTTTCCACGGTAACTTTCAGGCATCGATTTTGTAGTGGCCATTTTTCACCCCAACACTTGTTGTTTCACAAGATCCTACAGATTCATCATGGGATGTCGATCGGTGCTCGGCCTCTGATGTCGGTAGTTGTTCTGTACTAGATGTCGAATGATAGTAAGTATTGGGTCTTCGGAAGTAGAACTTTTGTCTTTCGACTTGAGAGTCTCCTTGTTGGAGTTTCTCCGCATTCGCCACTTGCCAAAAATTATCATCTATTAGTGCATTCACGTGGTATTTCTGTCCAGCCTCTCTTTTTCCTTTAATCAGTGCTTCCTTCCTTCTCACATCTTCACTGGTCTGAACCACTGGAGTCTTTAACTTCTTCACATGGGTGCTGAGAGCTTCAAACTTGTCATTGAAGTTGGTGTATACAACATCTATCTTCCCATTGAAATCCACTGTCAACTTCTGCTGATCCTCAAGAACCTGATAAATCATACTCTTTATCTTGCTTCCTTGAGTTGCTGGTGGAAAACTCTGGTAAGAAGAAGCTTCATAGTTCATGTTAATGTTGTTTTTGTTTCTGTAAGATCTTTGTTGTTCTGAACCCTGGTTGTAATTACCCCTGTGACCAGTCCCATAGAAGTTCATGTTTCCACTTTGATTCTCATACTTCTGAAAACCAGTACCATTGATGTTTCACATCCTCTTCGTCGCCCTTGTCACTGGTGGTATCAACATCCTCTACGTTTTCGGCAAAACTCACCTACTTCTTGAGAAGCTTGTGAACACTTTCCAGCTTGGCCTTAAATTTGTTCATCTTTCCTTACCAAGTATAGCAGCCAATATATTCCTCTCCAAGTCAGTTTTCTTAGTGCTATTGCTAGATGCCAAATTCTAAATAAGTCTCACAGCCTCTTCTAGATTCCTAGTGTCTAAATTAGCAGTGTCTAGAGCCATCTAGTAGACCACATCGATGCCTTTGAAGAAGGTACTTAGGAGTTGTACCTCATTGAATCCATGGTGTGGACAGTCTCTTTGATATGACTTAAATCTGATCCAAGAGCTCTTGAATGATATTTCAGGCTCACGTGTGAATGTAGCAATTCTGTTCCTCAAGTCTTCAGATTACAAATCACCAAGGAAATTATGCATGAAGGCGTATGTGATGTCTTCCCAAGATGTAAGATATCATGTTGGTAACTGCTTAAGCCAATATGAAGCATCTCCAACAAGTAAGTACTTTAAGAGCTTACATAGAAGATTTTCCTCGTGGACTCCATTGGCTTTGACAGCAGAAACTAGATCCTCGAACCTATCAAAATGGTTCATCAGATGATCATGTGGGTGACCATGATAAGGTGTTTGTCCCACAAGTGTAAAGTATATATGCTTCAGATCAAAATCATTCCTCTTAAAAGTAGGAGGACGAATAGCAGATCTGTTGGCATAGTATTGATCTTGACGTTTGTAGTCAGCCAACGTTCTGGTGTGAGCAGCCTCAGCTAGAGGTGCAGCAGATTCTCTAGCAGCTTCCTCTGGTTCAGGGATTACAGCCCCTGATCAGCCAGTCTCTCTCCTGCTGCATTACGCAAATGACCATCTTAGTCATGCATGACTTTGTTCTCATCCCTCGATTGTATAAGAGTTTCCACCATGTTGCTTGCTCGCGGGTTAGTGTCGATCGACAAAAGTGCACTGATGCCGACGTTGCTATCCCACAAGTAGTATCGATCGACAGAAGAGTGTTGTTGTCGATCGGTGTTGTGCGCTTCTCTTTGCCGATTACCATTCTAGCAAAGCAGGGTCTGAGAATAATAGCTCTTTTTCCTTGTTGTTTCTGGTACTGCTTAGCATGCACATGAAAGACAAAAAAAATTTGTAAGTAACTAAAACAGAAAGTAAAACCTAGACAAAACCTATTAATCAAGTCTAATGGCGAATCCAATGCTCCCTGGCAATGGCGCCAAATTTTATATAACTCAAATTACCCTACAAACAACTTTACTCGCTCAAATAAGAGGATCAATTGTAGTACTTTGGGATCGAATCCACATGAAGCATGGGCACACAATAGACTTATAAATATTAAGATTAAGCTAGGTAAGTAATTGTAAAGAAGTAAACAGTAGAGACTAATTGAGAACTGGTTTGTAAACTTATGAGAATGGATAGCTAAATCTAGGGTTTCAGGTTATAGTATTGTAATATATATGCTAAAGGTGTGTGGTAAACCATCCTAGAACTCGAATACTAAAGCAAGATATCCAGCTATCGATGAGAGTCTAATCAGATGACTAAGTCTTTGGTCCAACTGTTGATATGTGGGCAAAGAACGCGTGCCGGTCGATACTATGGTAAGAGTGTTGATCGATACTATGGTAAGAGTGTCGATCGATACTATGGTAAAAGTTTCGATTGATACTACATTACACCCGCATTATCGTCCTAATCAATATGTTCACTAAGTTAATCTAGACCATCTTTCACATGCATCTAACAACCTAGTTCAATAGAATTATTATCAGGTGTAGATTCTACCGTCCTATTTTCTATATCCTAAGTTCAGGGTTCTAGTTAGCTACTTTAGAACACAAGCAATGACATCAATTCTGATGAAGAATCCTTATGGATTCATCCTAGCAGTTCATTGTTTAGCAATACATATAACCCCAAATAAACCCCAAATCTAAAAAGGAGAACTACTTAGACATGATCAAGTAAATCATAATGAATATCTGAAAAGAATGCATAAATTGAATAAGGTTAAGAAACAATGAAGTTCCAATACAAATCTCAAAAAGATCTTGATTTTCTCTGCAAAACTACTAAAACCCCTAGAATTATATTAAAGGTTTTTGTATATCTCTCTCCTTTGCCTGAGATGGCAAAGAATATAAATAAATAGGTATTAGGTCATCCAGGGGTAGTCTTGTAATTATGTTGGATTTTGGACTTCAAGTTGGTCACGAACAATTCGGCTCATTTACTCGCATCACTGTCTATTGATAGCAATGAAGTGTTGTCGGTCGACACACTTCCTAAATCTCGACTCTGACTTTTGATTCTTCAACAACTACGAGTTTCCCCATCATTAAGCTCCAGAGAGCTTCATAATCTCCACATTGCTCCAAAACATACCAAGACATGAAAATACTCTAAAACAGACTCCAAACACATATAATAGTATCTAAAAATCACATATACTATGGGTGAAAACTAGTAAAATCCTTAGTATGTAAGGAAGTAGGACTTCATCTTTTAACAAACCAACTTGGTTGTTTGTCTTTGTGTAACTTGGTTTGTTATTTATGTTTTTGGAACTTGGTGTAATTTGGGATAACTTTGTTTAGGTATCTCATTTTCGTTTGTCAAACTTCGTATAACTTAGTATTTATTTTTGTTACTTTATAAAAGTTTTGCCAACATTTTTCCATTTCCGTATGTAAAACTCTTGTATAACTTAGTATTACTTTGCTTTTTCATTTCTGTAACTTGATAAACCGTTGCCAAAGTTACCCTTCTTCATTTTTCAAACTTCATAAACTTAAAAAGTTCATCACTGCATTAATTTGATAGAAGATCTGATTAGTTGTACAACCAAATTTCTAGAATTACCATGAAAATAGGCATAAGAGAATCTACTACTATCATTATTTTTCTTCCATTATTGGGTCCTTCAATCCACATGGCTGATAGGAGAAGCCACATAGAGACATCGATGGTATCAGCAATGAGGATTTGAATAAGATTTGGGGATCTTCTCGATGATAAATTCGCTGCACCATCACTGATATACCTTGTTATTAACCAGTTTAATACTATCATTTGGACCGTAGTTGGAGTTTGCTATGTATGTCTAGACTGCATTTAGAGTATTTTCAAGTCAAGGTACGTTTTGGAGCATTATAGCGATAATGGAGCTTCATAAAGCATTCAGAAAAGATATCTAATAGATGTTCACAATCAGATACGCCTGAGTCGAGGTCAAACATTACCATCAATCGACGGTGCATACTTGCTATCAATCGACGGTCTACCCGCAGAGTTTTTGGCCGATTTCAAGCTCAATTCAAGAAAAATTACAAGAATACCCCTGGATGAGTTTTGACCTAGTTTATAAAGGTCATGTCATTGTTTAGGCAGAGGGACACAAATTTCATATCACACAAAGTATTTACATCTTTTTAGTTTTCTAAGTAGTTTTGGGGAGAAGATATGAACTCCTTCAGATATTTGTATTGGAACTCCATTATTTATTCTATGCATTATATTATTCAGTTTATCATGCTTTCTATGATTATGTCTGAGTAATTCTCTTGTTAGATTTAGGTTTAGATATGGTATTGATGAATTAGCCCAAAAAATAGGATTGCTAGGATGACGAGATATCAATCTTTGGAATTGTGTTTAATGCTTGTGTTCTAGAGTAGCTAACTAGAAACATGAACTTAGGACATAGACAACTACGAGTGTAGGTTATGTGCCAGAATCAATTCCATTGAGCTGGGTTGTTAGATACATGCGAGAGCTAGTTTAATTAACCTAACGGACGAACTTCATGTCTGATAATTTTTGATCGACACTCGGCCTTAGCCATCGATCGACGGTCGGCTCCTCTGTTCACGTACGAGAGTTGAAAGGAGAGGGGGTCGGATTTGTGATTAAGGTCCTTTCATATTCATAATTCCCTTAATCATATCCACTATAATTCACTTGCCTGAAACCCTAGATCTATCATTTACACATTTGAATCAGTTAATTTATTTAGAAAAAAAATTCCTTTTTGGAATAAAACCTTCAAACATACCTCCTATTTATAGCTTGCCTAGCTTAACTTTTAGAATTCATAAATCTATCGTGTGCCCTCGCTCTATGTGGATTCGATTCATAAGTACTACAAATAATACCTCTCTTGGTAAGAGTAGTTCATAAGGTTAATTTGATAGATTTCCTCCTTTAAAATAAACCTTAACTCGCACGCTATCAATCACCTAACAGGTAGTTTCGAGTTCTGACTATTTTTTGGTCACCATTCATGGAAGAACCCTAAAGATTGTTCAATAGGCGAAGAGAGATGGGAAAATGGGAAAAGGAATTAGAGAAAATGGGTTGAGAGGACTGGAAAGATAGTAGAAATGAGGAAAACCTAAAAGTAAGGTAATTATATTTACCAATTTTGTTTTAGGAGTCTGAAAAAAAAATAAAAAAATTTGGGAGGAAAAATTCTGTAATTTTGGGCGGGAAATTTTTTTGGGGTCAAAATTTTACCAAGTTTGTAGCTTTACAAAAATCTTCTAAGTTTTTTTATAATTTTGGTATTTTTCTTAGTTTTATTGTACTCAAAAAACTTATATTATAGTTATACCACTTATATTCAGTGTCCTACAATAATTTTCCACCAAGTCATGTTGTAATATAATTAATTTCATGACATACATAAGTTTTGCAATGTCACAAGATCAATATAAAAAGAAAAGAAATATATAATAATAATAATAATAATAATAATAATAATAATAATAATAATAATAATAATAATAATAATAAGGTATTTCCTCTACTATGTATAGTACAAAGCTATGTGGTAGAAAATCTGAATATAATTATCTTAAATTTAAATCAGAAATCACTAACAAATAATTAGCATAATACTTTTAAACAACCAAACAAGTTTAGAATTTGGTATTTTCAACTTGTTTGTATTTTATCATTTGTACTAAGTTATACTAAGTTTCCTATCGTCTTGAAGGATAGATACAACTAAAATTTGTGTACATTTCCTTCTAATTTCCATACTCAAACCTTTTCTAGAGTAAGTATGCCTCTTTATTATGTTTTGATCGAAAATAAATCAGAATTATTAATATTTAGAGCTCCCACATGCTCATAGTTCAAAATAACAATTTCAAAATAATTATGGTGTGATGTTCAATCAACTAAATCTTTCACAAATTTTTTACTTAGAAACTCTTGACCGATCTCAATATCCATATCATATCCTAGTTCTATTGCATGTCAAGTTTATCTACAACACGTGAAAACTCAACATATTCACAAATAGTAGCATTACCCACATTGCTATCCATGCTTTCCACGTTATAAAACCAATAGCCACATTGTGTCCATCTCGATTAACAACATCTCCCACTGACTTAATCACTTCAAGTATACTTCTTCAGTTTCATTTAAGGTTTTACCAATATAGTCATATCAAGTTATACAGTTTTGCTAATAAAGTTTTACTTAGATATACAATTTTGCCAATGAAGTTTTATCTAGTTATACAATATTATCAATCAAGTAATATATTTCTACCAATATAGTTATACAAAGTTTACATTCTACGGTTCAACTAATATCAAGCTATACCAATATAGTTTAACCAAATTATACAAGTTGTAAAGTTATATTTATACACAGTTATACATAGTTATACCATTTTGTTCATACCAAGTTTTACTAGTTTTTCTAATTATTTTAAAATCAAAATATTAACTTGTTACACTTCCTTATGATTATACCATTGATTATCAAATCTTTAATAGATCGACAACTCATTATTCTTAATGACCAATTAGTTAATTGTGAACATAAATCTGAATTTAAAGCTTCTCATTCTTCTTGAATAGATTAATGGAGAGGAAGAATGTCAAATTGAATAGAGTTTGATCTAGGTTGGAGATTGATAATAGAGAGAGAAAGAAGATAACCTATAAAAGAGAATGGTTTTGACTGTTTTTTTCAAAAAGGTAATTTTGACTGTGACCACATTTTTCAAAAATATAAAACAAAAGTATGTGAAAAATAATACCGGGGGATGTATTGAATATGAAATTTGAAGTGATTTGATTATTAATGAGTTTTGAGATAATTGTAGGTGAATTAGAGAATTTGGGGTGATTTTTGTTAAATCACTCTAGAATCTCATATACAACTATGAGATTTGAGTTTTTATTTTTATATGTAACAAACTCCTCTCAAATACTCTATAAATAGTTAAAATACTCTAAAATCTCCAACTTTAATTTTATTCAATAACGATGGATTTCAAAGTTCAAATTCAATAACACTGGATTTTAAAATATTTTTAAAAATTCACATTTGAATAATAGTAAATTTGTCATTTTAATACAAGTCACTTCAAATTCCTTGTTGAATACGCTCCCGTACGAGTATAACATATTATATTTTCTCATTTAAGATCATCTAAGATTAATCCCCATTATCTTGGAACATTGATAATTTTTCACTTTTTTCCTTAATTTGAGGTCATTTTCTCTTTCCTTACTCTAATCGAATATACTCCCTCCGTTTCAATTTGATACATATTCTAGGATTTTTACAGATATTAAGAAAGTTGTTGAAATGTCTGTTTTAACCTTTTGTCATACTCTTAATTACTAAATACAACAAAGAAATCTAAGTTAAATAAAAGTGATCGAGTAACTCTGTCATTATTTTACTTCGTTATGTTTCCCATGTTTATTACAATCCCCATATTTCAAATTTATTGTAGTCAACAATCCAATGATAAAACTTTACATTTTTTGACTTGCTGATTCACGTATATAATGTGAACTTCTTTGAAAAAATAACTTTGGAGCCAAAAATTTTAAAACTTAACTCAAAATTTGGTTTTAGTACCAAAAGTAAGTGATTATATAAATGTTTGAAGCATACGACGGATAGTAACTCAGATATTTGAGTCATGGCTTTTTCTCACAATATTGATTTAAACATCCCTATTATGAGTTGTGAGGGAGATAAATGAAGCATTACAGTGTTGAATAAGTTATTTTCCGTGTACAATTTTAATAGTTGTATTTTATTTTATTCTAAATAATAAGAATGATAAATGAGGACAAAATAGGCAAAATTAGACCAAATATGCATTGAAAACTGAGAATATACATCTTTTTGAAACAATTTTTTTCTCCAAAATATGGATCAATTTGAAACGGAGGGAGTATTCAGTAAGACATATTATCGAAATTACTCCATCTAAATATCTAGATACAATTAATGCCTATATTTGTTTATAAGAGTAGCAGAAATCTACTAAAGTTCTAATAGTAACAAATCTAGTTAGACAATATCCCAAAGTAGATTCTCAAACATATGATAGAGTGTATAATATTTGATAGGGAGTTGATTCAAATTAAATCTTGTAATTGCTAAAATCTCCTAATAATATGTATGTACCTGATCCATGTTCAGAAAAGGCCAGTCACCATCTTCTTCAAGAGAGAAAATCTGATTCAGTTCAGTATCATAACTTGTAGGGATCTCAAATTTGTTGGTAGAAACCACTTCTTCTTGTTGCTGCTCGTGTCACATATTAGACACACAAAAAAATCTCACAACATATATTTTGTGTATATACATAACTGAAACATTTGGGTTGTGAAGACATATACCTTGTCTTGATCGAAGTCAAAGTTACTTAAATGGCAAGGAAGCTCGATAATATTGCCGAGGTCATCATACAAGCTGAGATTCTCCAGTTGGGGAGTTTCAAGATTTGGTTGTATAGTTGGAGAGGCCTGTGGTTGAGGCTTATATGCAGCGTTCTCATTGTTTAAGAGCAACTCGTACGAGATATTGCTAGGCCCTTGTTGATTATGAGTTAGATTTTCATAGCTGCTCATTTGTGGTTGATTAGTAGTTAAGCTTCCAAAGCTACTCATTCCTGGTTGAGTAGGAGTCAAGCTTCTGTGGCTGCCCATTCTTGGTTGATTAGGAGATAAACTTCCATGGATGCCCATTCCTGGCTGATTAGAAGTTAAACTTCCATAGCTACTCATTCCTTGTTGAGTAGGAGTCAAGCTTCCATAGCTACTCATTCCTTGTTGAGAAGGCTTCAAGCTTCCATGGATGATCATTCCTAGTTGATTAGGATATAAACTTCCATAGCAACTCATCCCTAGTTGATTAGGAGTCAAACTTCCATGGATGTTCATTCATGGTTGAGTAGAAGTTGAACTTCCATAGCTGCTCACTGTGTTGCTGAAATGATTTCCATTTAAAGCCAACACCCCACGTTGTCCATACCCGAGAACTTGAGATGTTTGGCCGGTTTTGTTCCCCATCACGGTTGGTTCAAGGAAGCTTCTACTTCCTTCGTTTTGCAATGGTTGTGTTGAGAAACTGAGGTTGCTTTTGGTGGGCATGGTGAAGTTTGATACAATACGGTGCGGCTCATAGGTGGATAACTGGTTCATGTAGTTGTAAGGCTTCTGGTTGAACTGGACGGGCTCACTTGTTTTGGATAAGAGTCTAGACTGTTCAAGACCGTGTCTAGGTATGGAATAGAAAGATTTATTGTTAAGACCTGTGTTGTACCACGAAGAAGATGTTGTGTAGTTGCTATGGTACAGCTCCATGCCTCTTCCATGCAACGCGGTTGAACATAAAGAACCTCTTTCAGCGACTTTCTTCAAGAATTGTCGATATTTCTGAGTGATTAACAATTTTTAGTTGATTAAAAGTGGAATGATACAAAACCTAGCTAGGATTTATGTATAGTTTTTAAACATGGAAACCAATTTTTTTAAAGAAACTAATCACGACCTAAACGAATTAGAAGAAAAAGTTCTAACTATTTCAATGAAACATCTCTAAATTTGAAGTTAATTTATTGATTGAGTGCTGTCTCAAATTATTTCTAGACCATACTCAATAAATATTAATGGTATATTAAATGATTTAATGAAATAATTAAAAAGTTAATAATTATGTTTGATGTTTCTTTCAAAATGATAAGCACTAATCTAATTATATGTCTAAAATTTTAAAGTTTTTACTATAATTTATTTATAATTTTTTTAAAAACTCTTATTTTTCTCTTATTTTTTCTTATTTTTCTTATATTTACATTTGGGACCTTGTTCAACAGCTCTATTACACATCCTATTAGACAGCCTTGCCTTGACCGATTCAAATCCATTGGTCAACTTTAACATTTCCTTAACACTGTTTAACAAAAGTCTCTTAGACTCTTTAAACGAAAAACACTCGTTAGTTTAATGTTAACTAACATGAACTGTTGTTTTAAAAAAAATATCCATTTAAAACCTAAAATCCAAAAAAAAATTGTGAAAAGAGAGATCGATGACTAAACCTGTAAATGACTGGCAACGTTGTCTCTTGTCAAATATGATATGTCCATGAACTCTAAAATCTTCTTTGGAACAGCCTCTTTGGAAGATTAAGTTTAGTAAACAAACATAGAACACTAGTCAGTGTGTTTATATATAAACATCCAAAATGTAAGAAAATAAATTGTATATTGTATAAAAAAGTTACAATAGAAAAAAAAACACTTACTGTGAAGACCAATATGGTAGATAGCATGTAAGAAAAGGTTATGAAGATCGTCCGTCCACGAAAGCTTACTCTTCTTGGAAGGTTGCGGCATAGACTCAACGTCATCACCAGAATCACCGTTTGATTTTCTTTTTCGATTTTTGCGTGAACCATCTGTACTATCACAACGTCCATTTAAACTGTTCACAGATCTTGAATCTGATCTAGATGAGAACTTCTTGTTCTTCTTGGTCTTCGAGACATTAGCTTGTTCAGGAGGCAACTGGATTTGCTTAGGGATGTTAACATGTGTATCTTTGTGTTTGTGCTCGGTCCATACAATGGACTTACCGTTCCTCTTATAAGCAACTTGGTAGATCTTTTGTAGGTCAGTTTGTTTGATGAGTTTTGGAAGGAAACACAACGCTCCACAAGCTAAACTCTCTTGTCCTTTGTTGGTGTCCGATGACATAACTTTCATATTTTAGAAAATGTAAAGAAAAATAGTTAAAAACAAAAAAATATTAAAATACTAATTTAAAGAAAAATAAAATTAAAAAGATATTACAAAAATTATAAATTACAATTTATTTTTAAAAAAAAAATATTACAGTTGTAAAAGAAAAAAAAACTTACTTATGACCGGAAAATTGCCAAATTGACGAGTGATTTGTTGTCTGAGTTGTAGACCATTCATGCCAGGCATGTAATAGTCTGTGACTATGAGATCAATGTTGTTTCTTTGGGTTTTAAGAGTAGACAATGCTTCCATGGCGTCTCTTACCCCTATAACTGTGATCTCCATAGATGGATCTAAAGCCATTTAACCAAAATAAAGATTCAAATGTAATGTGGAAAATATTTAAGTACAAAAGATTATTACTTTTAATTGTTTTAACCATTTTAAAGAGTGTAAAAAGGGATGCTAGTTTATATATATATATATATATATATATATATATATATATATTCCATTATATTTTTAAAGGGTATATACATATTCCACATTAGTTATGAAATTGTTCACAAATATTGAGAATGTTGATAGCATCAGCCAAACATTTTTGTTGAAATAGCTATAAAAAAGTCGATTTGAAGAACATCCATCAGTTTAAAACTTAAAAAGCAAAAAAGAAAAATCATTTTGTAACGCAAACACGATCTACATATCATTTTTTGGGTAAAAAATATCAGATTTTTTACATTCAACAATAATTTTTAATTCAGCTACTGTTCGATATACTTTTGAAAACCTTACATAGTACATTGGTAGAATTTGTATCACCCAAAACTATTAGTTTTTCAAAATACGAATATCTATATTGAAAATTTAGATGTGTGAATGTAATTGGATTTCACATCCTAATGATTAAGACATATGTTTTAAAATTTCCAACAAAATGCAACTTTTAAAAGGGCTAAAATTTTACAATCTTCGATTCGGCTAATTGTTTTCAAATATAAATGAATTTACAAAGAAATCAGTAACATATTGTATTTGTTAATCTTACCTATGTATTTGGATCTTTCAAGCATGCGTGACATAATTTCAAGGGAAACAAGATCATCGTCAACAACCATAATATTGATTCTCAAGACTGAGCTTTGGTTGTTGAGAGATTGGACAAAAGCCATTCTGCTAATCTTTGTATATTTTTGTTGTATGTTTTCAAGTCTCTATAAACTACTTAGGCTACACAAAGCTCAATTTAAAGGCCTCAAGTAGAAAGGCTACTATAACATTTGGCAATGTTATAGTGGTGCATATGTAAGTTTATTGTAGAAAGAAATACTAATGACAATATAAGATAAATGAAAAAAATAATTGCTTTACTAATTTAGAAAAAGAAAAGAGATACAACAACAAAATACCGTGTGCTAATTTATGTAAGAAATCTAGAATAAAGTAAGCAAAATGAATGCTATTTACCAATATATATCTTTTTAGTTCTACAAAATATATGCAATTGTTTTTTTTTCTCGTGATCTTTTGTTTCTCATTTGGATTGATTTTCAATTAGATTTTTTATATCTTCGTTTGGATTTGGGCTAGAAAGGGACAAAATACTAGAATATTATATATAAAATAAAAATGTTATTATACAGTTAAATTAGTCTATAAAAATTAATGCGATTTTTTTGAATCACTATAAAATTAATGTGATATAAATAAAATTTTATGTCCAAACTAATTATCTTAAGCTATGAAAAATGATAAAATGTTTTTTTTTGCTGGATGAAACTTGAAGATTAAGGGTTTTAAAGTGCAAATGGGGGAATTTTGAAACCTAAATGTATCAAAGTTCATATAAAAAAAATATTTCAGTGATTGTAAGAATCAAGGTTCTGATTTCTATAACAAAGTTGTATCACGCCATGAATGATCTTCACATTTACATAATGTAGCTAAAATTAAGATTTGATATACAACTATATTCTTCGGGTTTCATCAGTACAAAATATTTGCAGATTAGGTGATAGATATTTTTCTCCCAACAACAAAATTACTTAACCATAGTGGGATGGTCTAATGGTATGCAGATTTTTTGAAAACTAAGTAACTCAGGTTTGAAAGCACTTGACTTTGTAGCCACATGAATATAAAATTATGTTTCAAATCTCGTTTGATAATATTCGAAGAGATAGTTTATCTATGTAATGCACACTCCTATAAAATTTGTTAAGGCTTTTCCTAAGTTTAAGTTTAAGATACCGATATGTTAATAAAAACAAGAAGAGAAACAATATTCGAAGAGATAGTTTATCTATGTAACGAGCTATTTTTTTTAAAATTTCAAAGAAGAGAAACAATATTTTTTAATAAAAATTGTTTAAAATGAATTTTGGTTTGGTTTATCCGGTTTAAACTATTTGGTTAATAATAAATCAATTAAAACTATAATCTATGAGTAATTAAGTTTTGAAGTATCGATTCGAGGAGAAATACATTCTGAATTGTTAATTCGTGGAGAAATACATTTATAACTTTCAAATCATGGAGATTTGACACTAGATCATAGTTTCATGGGGATCTGATGCTATATGATAGTTCTCGTGGGGAAATAGCTCGTTCACACCCAAGTAACATGAACTCATGACAATGCAAAACTGTTTGTTATTGTCTTTAACGTACGGAACCACAAGAATGAGAAAATTGAACATGCAAACACACTCAATTTAGTTGTTTGATCTGGTTTTAACGATTTCACACTATAACAAAAAAAAATACTCCATGTAGATGTTACTATTTTAATGTAGAATATTGAACATCATTTAATTTGATTATTGGATTACGGAACAACATTTAAATATATAAATGACTTACTCATGAAAAAAATACCCTCTATCAAAAAAAAAACACGAGAAAATAATAGGTGTATGTTTTTTACCTACTTACTAAATTACTAAAATATCAAATATATGAAGATATAATAATTTTTTTTGTATAACATAAGGGTTACGCGTGTTAAAATGCTATATGTTCTTAAAATATTTTGATAGTTAAATAATAAAATCATATTGTTTTACCTACTTAAATAATTTATGAAATTATTTAATATATCAATATAGAATAGTTTTGTTGTATAACATGAATATTACGTGTGTTAAAAATGCTATACATCTTTAACTATTTTGATCGTTAAAACAGTCAAATAGTATCAAAGATATTTTTTTGTCGTGCTTCGAATACGGAAAACTAACTTTCTTTATAGTACCTGTAAATTTTCAGTATTGATGCAATATAACAATTTTGTTGTTGTTATAATGAATAAAATTAAACCATTAAACAAAAATATACAGATTTTATTTGAACACTCACAAATATATCAATCATACTATTCATAAACTGTATTTAAAATTTCTTGTAAACTAAATAAATAATTAATTGAATTATTTTATCAATCACTAAAAGTTACTCACAAATTTTAATAAAATTTCTTGTAAACCAAATTTCAGATTTACTCACTGAATAATAGCATAGATTAAAAAGGGGTCGTCTCAAATTATTCCTAGATCTTGTCCAAAAAATATTTACTCTCATTTAATATAACTCAACATATTCTTCTAAAATATTATATTTTGCAATAATTCTTAATCTTTCGTTAGCGATGTCTTTTTTTTACGCCTTTAATCAAAAGTCAAAATGTAGTCAGTTTTTCTCACCGTCTACAGTCTAGTTGTCAAAATATTGTCCGTCTAGTTTGAACGTACGTGAAAAATGTCCGTTATGGACGCAAGTGATGAGAAATTGAGAATCTAATGTTCTATTAACACGTATGCAAGACACTTGATTTGCGGTTAATTAAGATGAGAATCTAATGTTTTCAGTTTATTTAGGCTTTTCAGTATTTTTGGTTAATTAAGGAAACGCAAAAGTAGTTTGTAATTAGTTGAAAGAAGCTTGTAAAAATAAGTGGCTTTAATTATGGGAAAATAAAGTATGTTCATGATTTAATAATTAGGTGAAATTAAGTTTCTTAAACTATGCACGGACATTTTATCCGATATCTAAAATTCAAATCTGAATCCAAACCCTACATAGAAAATCCAAAGCCAATCCGAACAAAAACATGAACCAAAAATCCGATCATGTTATGTATTGAACAAATTTGAAACCAAATATCCAAACGCGATCGGATGATATCCAAAACCTGAAACATTATCTGTAGTTATCTGATACATTTTTCATTCTCTTTTTATTGTATCTAAATTCATGAAGTCGGTTAAAATTTCTAATATTCAAGATTTCAAAACCAATTTCAAAGATATCATTCAAATTAATTAAATTGTACACCACAAAGAATTTTACTCTCAGCAGTTTCTTCTCCATCGACAAGGAAGAAGAAGAAATCATAGATAATTTACTTCAAACAATTATTTTTGTTTGTGTTTGGGTTAAATGATTCTAGATTAGTGATATATAGATGTTTTGGATTTGTTTTATGATCTAAGATTCTAAGTTAAGAATTTTTGATTCGATCTTTTTTTGCAAGAACTATGCAACTTTGTGAAAAATACAAAAACTTGAATCCAATCTGAATTACATAAACCCGAACTACAAATACATGTATACAATCTGAAGTGTTAAAATTTTCAAACGAATTTTAGCAAAATACCTGGAAAAAAAATATTTAACCCAAATCCGAACATTTATTTGAACGTTCATCCAAATTTTAAACTATTTTAAGTATGTTATTTTTATTTTTTCTGAAAGAATATTTTTTACCAGTTTTACACGGACTAAGGGATTTAAAATATATTTACGTATTAATTACACATATTTAATCAATAGTACATAAAATTTATTTATAATGTATTTTATACTTAATACTAAATACGAATTTTATATAAATTGTATTAAAAAATTAAAATGACATTCAAAGTTAAAGTGACATTTTTATGAAAAAAGTGAGTATTTATTTACAATAATTCTATTTTGTGATATATAAATTACACTGTAAGCGGACAAATTATATTTAAGAGTAAAAGTCTCTCATTTACTCCTATGCATTTAAGGATATCGAATTCTTATGTTTGTGTAACGTATTGTACCGTTGTACGGATGAAAGAGCAGGTTTTTTTTGGTTAAAGATAAAGAAAAGCTGACTTTTAGTTTTGACAAATCCAACCATTAAGTACATAAACATCTGAGTATTTATTAGATTCAAATACTCTCTCCGTTTCTTTGTTTGACTAATTCAAATATTCTCTCTATTTCTTAATAAGTATTATTTTGATATTTTTCATACCGATTAAAAAGTGATTGAAATGTGTCTAAATTGTTATTAATTACATCTATTTAATCAATAGTATTTGAAATATGTTTAAGTTGTTATTAATTATACCTATTTAACTAATAGTATTAGAAATAAATAAAATTATTTATAAAATTAAAATGAAACTATATATAATTTTTATTAGGATTCTAAAATGACATTTTTGTGTAACAAGAAAAATGTTAAAATAATAATTATTATGAAACAAAAGTAAATAAATAATTTCAGTTATATATCTGTATGTATATGTATATTGAATGACATCGATGTATTATTTTAGCACTTTCCAAAAATTGAATTATAAAATTTATTAGGTAAAAAAATCTTGTGAGCTGGAAACATGCATAAACAAAAAAATACTTTAAAATGGAAAATAGTAATATTCGCATATGTTTTGAATTCTCCTGAATACAAACGAGATTCAGGTATCCACATTATTAGAATCTAATACTTAGATCATAATGTATATATAAGCCATTACGAATACATAATATATGATTAGTGATACAATCTCATTTATCTTAAAATTGATTTGTTCACTCTTTTGCATATAACTTCAACTTTTAGGCTGTAGCATAGCTTTCGTTTTAAATATACAGATCAATCATCCTCGATTTTTAGGCCCGTGTAGTTTGGGTCTAAACATTATCATAGACCCATAGATAAATAAACGAAATCAGATTCTATTTGTTCTAATTTCTAATCCTAATTTCGAGGATGTATCTATTTGATAACTTGCTATAAATTGTTAAAACGCATCTATTTGATCTCTAAACGTCAACATAATATGGGAAATTTTCAAAAATACTGCATTCGCATCACATACTAATTAAGTTTCTAATCCCATAGATTAAATCAACCTAGCATGTTACATATTGTAAACTGTGGCATGTAAATTGGAAATAGTGTTTTTTAATTGGAAATAGTCTCTTTAAATATGGAAAATAAATAATACCGGTTGTTTGATATTTTATAAAATCATTGCAGTCAGAACATCATACCGTTAATGTCGTTGGTAATGGAGCTAAACATATAGGCTTCAATGGTGACTATCTAACGCACTACATCACAATTAACATTAACCAAAATCAAGACGACCCCGTGGTCTTAAAGGAGTTTTGGCCTGAATAATGATCCATGTTTGATTCCTACTGGCCACTAAAGATAAAATTTAGTATCAGGATTCTTCCGGTGTCAGGTGACCGAAGTGTATTCTGAGCGATAACGTAAGATGTTACGGACACTCGTCGCTAATGTGGATTCATCTGATAGGGGACGAGATACACCAAACTATTCAAAAAAAATGTTTACATATATTTGTATATTTACACGTTTTTATTACTATTAGAATGGTTGCACAATTATTTTGAATTTTGAATGGAACATTAAATTAAATTACCTTGTTTGATTGATGGTATTAGTGCATATGACACTATGGTGCTATGCATATGCCAAAAAATAAAGGTGGTGCGGTGATTCACTAGACAAAGAAACTCACCAGTTTAAAAGCTAATGTCCATCGACGTCAGTAACACACCGACGATTTGTGGGTTAATAGTAAGTTCACTAATAACCAAAAATCACTGATTGATTAGACGTCAACAGGAAAGACATGTTGTGGACAGGCTTCTATAAATAGGGTTATAAAATCTCTCAATAATGTCACTTTCCTTTAAAAGTGGCGATATCTATTTGGCAAACCTTACACACTATCTTGTGTAGTTCATTGGTAAGCATCAACAACGAACATGCTATTGTAGTAAAGTGACAAAGTGGATCAAAAAGGACTTGTACATGACTTACTAGTTGTAGTGCTAACTGAAGGAAGAAGTCAAGATATTCCATCATTTTAGATTACCAAAGTGGCTTACACACACATCATCCAGTTATATTTGTTCTCCAAAAGTTATAGATATAGATCTTTTATTATCATTTTGTTAGGAAAAATGTTGGCAAATTGGCTTGCATGTCCTTTCAAAATGATATGCTGGAATCTTCTATGTTTAAAAACAAATCTTCTATGTTTAAAAACAAATCTTCTATGTTTAAAAACATAATCAACTAATATGTAAATAATAAAACTAAAACATGTATATTAAAATAAAAATGTGTTTTAAATAGAAAAGTTATATCCTAAAAGGAGAATATTTCTTCTTCTTTTTTTTTTTTAACTAACTAAAAAGGCGGAGAATATTTCGGTTTTTTTTTGCAGTTACATGGGAAACTTAAACATAAATTGTATGTTTTAGGTATTTGGTAATTGGCACAGGGAGAAGACAACCTATCACAAAAGATAATCGATATGCTCTAGGATGTAGACTAAATAAAATGGTTACGTTAGAATAGTATTGTCCGTTTCTATACATCCAAAATTAATATTATGTAGACAACAGTTTAGATGGATATATTATATCCCTTCTCCAAAATCTACCAAAACCAATAAACAAGAGAGAAGACATATGCATCTCCATGCACCTTCAAGCTGTGTGTAACTCACAGACATCATTGAAGATGTTGTACTGCCACACTCTCCATAACAAGACAACCTTCACCGCTTTAGTTTTGTGTGTTCTTTCAAACAACTCCACTCTCTTTTTTAACTTTATACTTGTTTAATTGTTTTTGTCTTAATATCTTACTAATCCAATCATAGTGACCTATTTTACAATGTTAAAACTTTAATAAATGTATAATTTAAGTTATACTATTGTTTACATGAATTATGGACTTTCGCATTTTAAATTATAAAGTACATCCATTAATGGAACATTGATTTACTATGTGTCAAATAAATTTAGTGTGGCTATGCTATAATTTTTTTATTGAAAGTTTCTTTTCGCAATGTTATGGCAAAATGTTCGAGTTAACCTCATTTTCTTAGATGCTTTTTGTCAACTGCAGTTAATGTATATTTGTAATTCTTATGAAGCTAATTTATATATTTTTTCCTTTTATATAGTTTTTGACCTAAAGTGCTGCGTAACGTATTTGTTTTGTTCTTTTATTTTGCTTGTCAGCATTTTCTTCAATCAGCTTTAAGATGATGAAACGTTCGGTTTCTTTAAGACCAAGAATCTGTAGTTTTCTTAGTTCAAAAGAAAGAATCTGTAGGTTTAAATGTTAGAAAAAAACAACTTTAATAACTAAGAAAAGGCCATCTTATCTTTAAAATTACTTGTTTATCACCAATCAGCTGGTAGCATTTGGCATTGTTAATTAAGTTGTGATGGAACTCAGAAAGCCCAACAACTTTCCGTATAGACTGTGACCGTTTCATTAAAGTGATGAAATGGCCGGGATGCAAAAAAGACAAAACTTGATGAAACCGACGGTAAGACGGTTCTTATATTGTAGATTAAGAGCAAGATTATTGCAGAGTTTTAGGCGGAGGTTATTAGAAATAATTAAAGACTTGTTTCTTAATTTTTATAAGAGATGTTTTTAATTTTTTCAGTTAAAAATTAAAAAAACATATCATTAACTGTTCTTATGAACCTCCGTTTAAGAATTCTGCAATAATTTTACTCTAAATAGTTTTAACCCTCTTGATTCAAAATAATAAATCATATTTTTCCTGCAAACCTACCGCAAACATAAAAAAAATTACAATATATTTTTCAAAATGACATACATTAAAACTATTTTTAATCCAGCTGAACTCTAATATTGTGTCTTACAAAATGTTTATGATACCACCTTGATTCAAAGTAGTAACCAACTAACAAAACCCTAAAAAAAAATAAACAAAACCAAGTTTTTGATCTCTCACACCTATAAATATCAGTATTTTTTTTTACTTAAACCATCTCCAACGTAAAAACTCTATTTTTTCTTCCAAAATGAAATACTTCTTTAATAGAGTTGAGTTCATTTCAACCACTTTATTTTAAAATGAAAAATGAAGTAATAAACAAAAAAAGTAAAAGTATTATTTCATTTCCTTAGTAAATTCATTTTTACTCCATTATAAAATAGAAATGGAGTTGAATCATTTCTTACACCAAACTTTATTTTTGAGTAAAATATAGGTGAGTTTGTAGATGCTCATAGACAACCACTAAATAAGTCTTTTAACGTTTATTCATTCACATCAGCTCCGTTCTCCAGCAACAACCCCACAATCTAACAACCCACAAAGAGAAACAACTTTTTTATATAAAAAAAAAAGAGAAAGTAGAGAGCTTTTTGTGAAACAGATGAAAATTGAAACCTCGTTGTGGCCTTTAGCGGCGGCGAAATGCAACGGAGAGTTGAGACCACCGAAGGTAGAGTACTTTGCGAGGCAAGGATTGCAATCAAGCAGCATCTTCGCTTCCACGTAATCTCCATCTCTCGCCGCTGATACCAATCTCTCGCCGGACGCCGAACAACCAAACGAGTTTCCCATTTACTCTCTATCTCGAAGTCAATTGGATGTGAGGATAATACTTAGGTCAACCTTCCCGGAAAGTTACAAACATTAGAGCACGCGAACTCTCTATCTCTATCTGTCTCCAGTTTTGTCCGAATGGGACAAAAAGAGAGACAAGGAACATAACTTTGACTTTCCTATTTTACCCTTAGATCTCTTTCCTTTTGCTTCTTCGTAGACTTCCACTTAAACTTGTCCCCACTCAGTCCCACGTGTCCTATTTTAATACTTTTTTTTTGGTATTTTAATACATTTTCCTGAGTTATATAGTTTTATATATTTGAATAAAATTATCTATAACAATCTGGTATTGTTGAAGATATATCAAATTTTAGCAAATTTTTTCGTATTTTTTATTTTAGCTAAAGAAAAAGAAAAAGAATTCCAAACGCTCTAAAATTTTAACCCAAACACCAACAATTTAATAAACTTTGCAAACTCTTGAACATAAACAATTGTGGTATTTTATTATATAGTATTTTAAGTTTATTTTCCATAATTTTATGATGTGAGATTTTATGTTTGATTATTATATTTATGAATATGGACAATTCTTTATTATTATTAATGTATTACATTATTAACATTGTTATTAAATTATTAATAGTTAAGCTTTCATATATTAGTTAATGAGAATATAAATAAATATATTATATACGTAAAAGTATTTAATGATGTAAAAATATAATTTATACATTTTAATGGAAAATTGAGTTTAAACTATAATTTAAAAATATATACTTTAACTAAAAATATTCTACAATATTAACTATAACCAAAAATAATAATACAATAATGGTAGGAACTTTAGAAGAATATCTCACCAATGGAGATACAAAATTAGCATAAATCTCTCGAATTAAAAAAACACTAAAAATATTAATATTATATTGATGAGAGATGATGACAATATATATATTGATGAGAGATTTAATGGATCCTCATCACTAATGATGATCTTAGATTACAATTTGATTATCAATTTTTAGAATAGAATAATGTAGAAATATCTATTCCATTCATTTCACAAAATTATTTTAATCATTTATAATAAATGAAATGCAATGCTTACTCAATTAGTTCCAAAAGTAAATTAAATTCAAAAGAAATAATATTATTACAGTTTTGATCATAAATAAATGGAATGAAATCTGTTCTATTTTTTCCATATTTTTCCCATATTTTTCCCTTTTTATTCAACTAATCCCATTTTATATTTACTAATCTATACTATTAAAACAGAATCCCTATTAGGATTCTATCCTTATTTTTGAAGTTATTTACATTGATATGCCATTTCTTTATTTAAAATTTTTAAAATAATTTTTGCCACATATTAATCAACCAATCAGAAGTTTCTATTTTGGTCCATTTAAAATTTCATAAGAAATTAAAAGTTCACTTGCAAAAAAAATCTATTATTTCCATAATCATTATCAAATCCTTATAATATTTTCTTTAATCAAATCGATCATATTTTTAGCAACTACAATAAACTATATGAATAAACATTTAACTTTATCATTTAAATTTTTATAACATAAAATAAACAATATAACCGCATCCCTAGTTCTCAAAATATTACACGACTTTTGAATACATATTATAAGATGAGTGATTCCCTAAAGTTACAATTACTTCTTCGGTGAAGCTGATGAAATCACCAACAGGATCGAGGAATATCGCAGACAACATGGTGAAAACGATGATACTCCATCGTTCGTATCACCGGAGCATTTGTCACAAAAAAAATTTCCTACGATAAACTGTCATCAGCCTCCAAGCCAACCTCCCTTGTCTTTACCTTTTAATCCCAACCCATCGGAACATCATCATTTTCAAAATCAACCTAACATCTGAAGACCATTCTGCTTGAGATGTTTGCTGTCGATGCTAATATCGTGGCTGATGAGTTTTTTCGTAATACCAAATAGGCCTCCGAGACCAATACGCAGGCATGTGCCCTCTAACAGGCATGTGCCCTCTAACATGCCTCCTCCTTCAACCTCAGGTTAATCGTCTTGTGCAGTTATTCATATGTTTTTGGAATCATAATTTACCATCTTTTGCATTTATTAACCTTTAATATACATTTGCAGAACGCTCTAGGGATCGACCTAACCAAGATTCACTTGCCGTAGGAATATAAAAGAGATTGTATTAATTATTTCAATATCATATTCTCTAGTAACATTTTTTTTCTAACATGGTTAAATGTTGGTTATTACATCACAGGAAATAATCGAACGGAGTGTAGTGCCTGAAAGAGTTTTACCTCGAGGTATAGGGTTAACGGATGGACAAATCTCTCAATTACCAACCATCAAGTTTCAACCTTCTATAGAAGATAAAAAGTATTATTACTTTCTCTCAAGTTTGCTTTATTTTTCCTTAAAACATACATATATTGTGATTTAAAAACTGAAAAGAAAAATATTATTATCTTCGTAAATCAAGAATTTAGCTTTTCAATTTTTTAAAAATCACATGCAAGTTCGAAAATGAAGAAAAAATAATAATTTGATTACACAAATGTTTGTAAGAAATAATAATAATTACAATGTGATTGGGAAACATGTGTTTGATATGCCAGTGCGATTATGCTCGTGGAGAGAAGATGATAATTTTACCATGTACTCACAAGTACCATGAAGATTGCATTCGTCCCTGCTAAAAAACAATAAGGCTAGTATCGACTTCTCTATCCTTTTCTTTGGATTATTACATGCATCAAATTTTATTTACTAACAGCTCTGATGCACTATCCATTTTTTCTTTTATATCTCACTCGTGCAGATTTGCTGCGTTTGCAAAAGGGATGTGGTATATCAAACTATCTCCGATATAGAAAACTTGCGATTAATCTATTCTATCTCTTTATGTATCTTTCTTTTTCTATAGATATTTTTCAACTTTGTTTTAAAGAAAAAATTAGACGAGCATAATCCAACCATAGCCATTCTTCTATAAAGTAATCTTTATTGGTTCTTAAACATAGATGATCAATATATAAAGTAATCTATACATCCAGCACTTTCTGAAGAAAAAAATGACATAATATTCGATACTTAGAAATATAACCCAACCATAACCAATATACTTCTATAAAACTCTTGTTCTTTATATATATTTGCTTAGAAAATTACTTTGCATTGCCGGTGTTGAGAACATCTTGGATCGAACCCTTTTCAATTCATGCCATTGGTGAACATCGAGTCCATGAAGTCGTTCTCATAACCCAAGTTCTGGATAATATAAGAACAAATTTAATCAGAAAATATTTCATGACCTATAAACTTTAGTTTAAACAACAACAAAAATTTAAACTTTTACCTCTAAATTCAATAACGGCCAATCAAAATCTGGAACATCTTGTTCCTACCAAATATATTCCAGGTTTAGAGAGTTAAGAAAAAAAATAATATTGTTGATATATATTTTGGAATAATACAAATAAGAGGTACCTGAGCATGATTAGGGTTTTTGTTGAAAACTAGATCATTCATCTCGGGAGCAGCAAAAGTGTTTGATGTTTCTTCATTAGAATGTTCCTTCACAAAAAGTCAATATATTATTCAGTAAGACATATTATTGAAATTACTCCATCTAAATATCTAGATACAATTAATGCCTATATTTGTTTATCAGAGTAGCAGAAATCTACTAAAGGTCTAATAGTAACAAATCTAGTGAGACCATATCCCAAAATAGATTCTCAAACATATGATAGAGTGTATAATATTTGATAGGGAGTTGATTCAAATTCAATCTTGTAATTGCTAAAATCTCCTAATAATATGTATGTACCTGATTCATGTTCAGAAAAGGCCAGTCACCATCTTCTTCAAGAGAGAAAATCTGATTCAGTTCATTATCATAATTTGTAGGGATCTCAAATTTGTTGGTAGAAACCACTTCTTCTTGTTGCTGCTCGTGTCACATATTAGACACAAAAAAATCTCACAACATATATTTTGTGTATATACATAACTGAAACATTTGGGTTGTGAAGACATATACCTTGTCTTGATCGAAGTCAAAGTTACTTAAATGGCAAGGAAGCTCGATAATATTGCCGAGGTCATCATACAAGCTGAGATTCTCCAGTTAAGGAGTTTCAAGATTTGGTTGTATAGTTGGAGAGGCCTGTGGCTGAGGCTTATATGCAGCGTTCTCATTGTTTAAGAGCAACTCGTACGAGATATTGCTAGGCCCTTGTTGATTATGAGTTAGATTTTCATAGCTGCTCATTTGTGGTTGATTAGTAGTTAAGCTTCCAAAGCTACTCATTCCTGGTTGAGTAGGAGTCAAGCTTCTGTGGCTGCCCATTCTTGGTTGATTAGGAGATAAACTTCCATGGATGCCCATTCCTGGCTGATTAGAAGTTAAACTTCCATAGCTACTCATTCCTTGTTGAGTAGGAGTCAAGCTTCCATAGCTACTCATTCCTTGTTGAGAAGGCTTCAAGCTTCCATGGATGATTATTCCTAGTTGATTAGGATATAAACTTCCATAGCAACTCATCCCTAGTTGATTAGGAGTCAAACTTCCATGGATGTTCATTCATGGTTGAGTAGAAGTTGAACTTCCATAGCTGCTCACTGTGTTGCTGAAATGATTTCCATTTAAAGCCAACACCCCATGTTGTCCATACCCGAGAACTTGAGATGTTTGGTCGGTTTTGTTCCCCATCACGGTTGGTTCAAGGAAGCTTCTACTTCCTTCGTTTTGCAATGGTTGTGTTGAGAAACTGAGGTTGCTTTTGGTGGGCATGGTGAAGTTTGACTTTCCTATTTTACCCTTAGATCTCCTTTCTTTGTAGACTTCCACTTTCATTTGTCCCCACTCAGCCCCTCGTGTCGTATTTTAATACATTTTCCAAAGATATCTCTTATAAATTATTTAGAAAACATTAAAATATTCAATCTGTAATAAGTATCTACATTATAATAATTATTAATATTTTGAAAGAAATATATTGATAATTTGTTTTTATTAAATTAACCATAAAAGTAATGGTTAATGTACAAAAATGTTATTTTTCTTCAATAAAAGTTACAAAATTACCTAATGTAATTAATATATATTTGATTTTAATGATTTTTAATAGTTGAGATTTGATAAAATATATATATATATATATATATATATGATGTTTTTAATTTTGTAATTTTACCATATTAAAATGGACTTATATTTTATTTTAAAATAAATTATTTTTTGTTAATATTAACTTTTAAAAGAATAGTAAAATAAAGATACTGATTTGTCATAATTTGATTGGAAGTTTAAAATCCTATGTGTATGTTTTTAATGGTTTATATTCTCAACTTTTATATAGTATATGTTTGAATAAAATTATATGTATCAAATTTTAGCAATTTTTCTTGTATTGTTTATTTAGCTACACCGTATCTTACAAAAAAAGAGAATTCCAAATGTTGTAAATTTTCATTCAAACACCAAAAATTTAATAAACTTTGGAAACTCATGTACAAATAGCAATTACGGTTATTATATATATAGAAAATATTAAGGAGTTGAGATAAATATGAGTTAATATCTTATATATTTTCACGTTTGATTGACTAATCAAATATAATGTACCCAAAGGAATATCTAAATATGTAATCCATATGTCTATATACAAGTATTTATTTGATATACGTAAGTCTTGTTATATTTAAGAACATCTTTAATGAAATTTTCTAATTCTGAGGTTCTTAAAATACACATATGTAATCCGTACACATATGTAAAGAGAAGTTGAGACTATTTTCTTACAGATGTCACCATAGTTACAGGTTTTTAAGTAAATCAAATACACCAGAATTCTAAATTAATAAATAATTTGATTATTATCACTATGCATCTTTAAATTATATATAAATATTGGTTCTTAATCATGTTTTATATATTTAGTATTTTAAGTTTATTTTCCATAATTTTATGATGTGAAACTTTATGTTTGACTATTATATTTATGAATGTGTGAAACTCTTTATTATTATTAATGTATTAGATTATTAACATTGTTATCAAATTATTAATACTTAAGCTTTCATATATTAGTTAATGAGAATATAAATAAATATAAGTATATTATATACGTAAATATATTTAATGATGTAAGAATATAGTTTATACATATTAATGAAAATCTGAGTTTAAAATATAATTTAACTAAAAATATTCTACAATATTAACTATAACCAAAAATAATAATAATATAACGGTAGAAATTTTAGTATCTCACCAGTGTAAATACAAAATTAGTATAAATCTCTCAAATTAAAAAAAAAACACACACACTAAAAATATTAATATTATATTGATGAAAGATGATGACAATATATATATATATATATATACATGTGTGTGTATATAATGATGAGAGATTTAATAGATCTCTCATACTAATGATGATCTTAGATTACAATTTGATTGTCAATTTTAGAATAAATAATGTAGAAATATCTATTCCATTCATTCCACAAATTATTTTAATCATTTATAATAAATAAAATGCAATGCTTACTCAATTAGTTCCAAAAATAAACTAAGTTCAAAAGAAAGAATATCATTACAGTTCTGATCATAAATAAATGGAATGAAATATTTCTATTTTTTTCCTTATTATTCAACTAATCCCATTTTATATTTACTAATTACAGCTTTAAAGATTCTTACATGCTTTGATTTAAATGATCAATCACGATAATAAACAATTCAATGAAATAGTACTATACATATAAATAAAGGTCATGTCACACAACTATATAACCGCATCCTTAGTTCTCAAAATATTACATGACTTTTGAATACATATTATAAGATGAGTGATTCCCAAAGTTACAATTATTTTTTTGGTGAAGCTGATGAAATCACCAATAGAATCGAGGAATATCGTAGACAACATGGTGAAAACGATGATACTCCATCACCAGAGCATTTGTCACAAAACATTTCTCCTACGATGAACTATCATCAGCCTCAAAGACAACCTCCCTTGCCTTTACATTGTAATCCCAATCCATCAGAACATCATCATTTTCAAAATCAACCTAACATCCGAAGACCATTCTGCTTAAGACGTTTGCTGTCGATGTTAATATCGTGGCTAATGAGTTTTTTCGTAATACCAAATAGGCCGCCGAGACCAATACGCAGGCATGTGCCCTCTAACAGGTATGTGCCCTCTAACAGGCATGTGCCCTCTAACATACCTCCTCCTTCAACCTCAGGTTAATCATCTTGTGCAGTTATTCATATGTTTTTGGAATCATAGCTTATCGTCTTTTGCATTTATTAACCTCTAATATACATATGCAGAAAGCTCTAGGGATCGACCTAACCAAGATTCACTCGCCGTAGGAATATAAAAGAGATTGTATTAATTATTTCAATATCATATCCTCTACTAACCTTTTTGTCTGACATAGTTAAATGTTGGTTATTATATCACAGGAAATAATCGAATGAAGTGTAGTGCCTGAAAGTAGGGGTGGCATTTTACCCGATACCCGAACCCTTAGATCTCCTTTCTTTGTAGACTTCAACTTTCACTTGTCCCCACTCAGCCCCTCGTGTCCTATTTTAATACCTTTTCCAGGAGATAATATAGTTTTTATATATTTAAATAAATTTATCTATAACAATCTGGTATTGTTGAAGATATATTAAATTTTAGCAATTTTCTTGTATTGTTTATTTAGCTACACTGTATCTTAAAAAAAAGAAAATTTCTAACGTTATAAATTTTCATTCAAACACCAAAAAATTAATAAACTTTGGAAACTCATGAACAATAACAATTGTGGTTATTATATAGAAAATATTAAGGAGTTGAGATAAATATAAGTTAATATCTTATATATTTTCACGTTTGATTGACTAATCAAATATAATGTACCCAAAGGAATATCTAAATATGTAATCCATATCTCTATATATAAGTATTTATTTGATATACGTAAGTCTTGTAATATTTAATAGCTCTATCAATGAAAGTTTCTAACTCTGAGGTTCTTAAAATACACATATTTAATCCATACCCATATGTAAAGAGAGGTTGAGACTATTTTCTTACAGATGTCACCATACAAATAGTTACAGGTTTTAAGTAAATCAAATACACCATAATTCTAAAATAGTAAATAATTTGTTTCTATGTTTACATTTTTAATCTTTTATTTGTTTAGAAATAATAAATAAAATTATCTTTCTATCAAGTATCACTATGAATATTTAAATTATATATAAATATTGGTTCTTAATCATTTTTATATATTTAGTATTTTAAATTTATTTTCCATAATTTTATGATGTGAAATTTTATGTTTGATTATTATATTTATGAATACGTGAAACTCTTTATTATTATTAATGTATTAGATTATTTTTTTTAATTATTAATATTTAAACTTTCATATATTAGTTAATGAGAATACAAACAGATATAATTATAATATATACGTAAATATATTTAATGATGTAAAAATATAATTTATACATATTATAATTGAGTTCAAAATATAATTTAAGAAATATACTTTAACTAAAAATACTCTACAATATTAACTATAACCAAAAATAATATTAAATCACCAATGGAGATACAAAATTAGCATAAATCTCTCAAATTAAAAAAAACACACACTAAAAATATTAATATTATATTGATGAAAGATGATGAAAATATATATATATATATATATATATATATATATATATATATGTGTGTGTGTGTATTGATGAGAGATTTAATGGATCTCTCATAACTAATGATGATCTTAGATTACAATTTGATTGTCAATTTTAGAATAAATAATGTAGAAATATCTATTCCATTCATTCCACAAAATTATTTTAATCATTTATAATAAAAAAAATGCAATGCTTACTCAATTAGCTCCAAAAAAAACTAAATTCAAAAGAAATAATATCATTACAGTTCTGATCATAAATAAATGGAATGAAATCTGTTCTATTTTTTTAGTTTTTATTCAACTAATTCCATTTTATATTTATTAATTACAGCTTTAAAGATTCTTACATGCTTTGATTTAAATGATCAATCACGATAACAAACAATTCAATGAAATAGTACTATACATATAAATAAAGGTCATGTCACACAACTGTATAACCGCATCCCTAGTTCTCAAAATATTACATGACTTTTGAATACATATTATAAGATGAGTGATTCCCAAAGTTACAATTACTTTTTTGGTGAAGCTGATGAAATCACCAATAGAATCGAGGAATATCGTAGACAACATGGTGAAAACGATGATACTCCATCACCAGAGCATTTGTCACAAAACATTTCTCCTACGATGAACTATCATCAGCCTCAAAGCCAACCTCCCTTGCCTTTACATTGTAATCCCAATCCATCGGAACATCATCATTTTCAAAATCAACCTAACATCCGAAGACCATTCTGTTTGAGACGTTTGCTGTCGATGCTAATATTGTGGCTGATGAGTTTTTTCGTAATACCAAATAGGCCGCCGAGACCAATACGCAGGCATGTGCCCTCTAACAGGTATGTGCCGTCTAACAGGCTTGTGCCCTCTAACATGCCTCCTCCTTCAACCTCAGGTTAATCATCTTTTGCAGTTATTCATATGTTTTTGGAATCATAGCTTATCTTATTTTGCATTAATTAACCTCTAATATACATATGCAGAAAGCTCTAGGGATCGACCTAACCAAGATTCACTCGCCGTAGGAATATAAAAGAGATTGTATTAATTATTTCAATATCATATCCTCTAGTAACCTTTTTGTCTGACATGGTTAAATGTTGGTTATTATATCACAGGAAATAATCGAACGGAGTGTAGTGCCTGAAAGTAGAGGTGGGCATTTTACCCGATACCCGAACTTGATCCGAAAAACCTGAACCAAAATCCAAACCGAAATGGCAAAATACCCGAACGGGTATTGATTTAGGAAAGATTGGATATCCGAATCCGAACGGGTAATATCCGAACCCGGATGGATATCCGAAGATAACCGAACATAACTATGCTTAACCTTATATTTCTAGTTTACATCTCTCATTTTATTTAAAATATTTATATTTATGTTACACAAACTTTAAAATCATACAATAAATATATAATTATGGACAAAATGATTTGATACTCACTTAAAATGTATGTCAAGCTTTTTGTTTCATGTATTAACAAAAGTTACATTCAAATTTTAAAAACATTAACTAAATCAATGTATTTTTATTTTTGACATGTATCTCCAAATTTATTAACCATTCAATCTATTAAAAGATAAAAACTCAGTTCAGTGAAAATTATATTTTTAAATACAAGAAACTTTAAAAATAACTTTTTTGAAAGTTTAAATATCCGAACCCGACCCGAACTACAAAAATACCCGAACGGGTTTTATAACCCTATACTGAAATACTCGAAAATCCGAAATACCCGACCCGAACCCGAACGGGTATCCGAACGTCCATCCCTACCTGAAAGAGTTTTACCTCGAGGTATAGGGTTAACGGATGGACAAATCTCTCAATTACCAACCAACAAGTTTCAACCTTCTATAGAAGATGAAAAGTACTCAAGTTTGCTTTATTTTTCCTTTAAAAACATACATATATTGTGATTTAAAAACTGAAAAGGAAAAATATTATTATCTTCATAAATCAAGAATTTAGCTTTTCAATTTTTTAAAAATCACATGCAAGTTCGAAAATGAAGAAAAAATAATAATTTGATTACACAAATGTTTGTAAGAAATAATAATAATTACAATGTGATTGGGAAACAAGTGTTTGATATGCCAGTGCGATTATGCTCGTGGAGAGAAGATGATAATTTTACCATGTACTCACAAGTACCATGAAGATTGCATTCGTCCCTGGCTAAAAAACAATAAGGCTAGTATCGACTTCTCTATCCTTTTCTTTGGATTATTATTTGCATCAAATTTTATTTACTATCAGCTCTGATGCACTATCCATTTTTTCTTTTATGTCTCACTCGTGCAGATTTGCTGCGTTTGCAAAAGGGATGTGGTATATCAAACTATCTCCGATATAGAAAACTTGCGATTAATCTATTCTATCTCTTTATGTATCTTTCTTTTTCTATAGATATTTTTCAACTTTGTTTTAAAGAAAAATTAGACGCATAATCCAACCATAGCCATTCTTCTATAAAGTAATCTTTATTGGTTCTTAAACATAGATGATCAATATATAAAATAATCTATACATCCAGCACTTTCTGAAGAAAAAATGACATAATATTCGATACTTAGAAATATAACCCAACCATAACCAATATACTTCTATAAAACTCTTGTTCTTTATATATTTGCTTAGAAAATTACTTTGCATTGCCGGTGTTGAGAACATCTTGGATCGAACCCTTTTCAATTCATGCCATTGGTGAACACCATGAAATCGTTCTCATAACCCAAGTTCTGGATAATATAAGACCAAATTTAATCAGAAAATATTTCATGACCTATAAACTTTAGTTTAAACAACAACAAAATTTAAACTTTTACCTCTAAATTCAATAACGACCAATCAAAATCTGGAACATCTTGTTCCTACCAAATATATTCCAGGTTTAGAGAGTTAAGAAAAAAATAATATCGTTGATATATATTTTGGAATAATACAAATAAGAGGTACCTGAGCATGATAAGGGTTTTTGTTGAAAACTAAATCATTCATCTCGGAAGCAGCAAAAGTGTTTGATGTTTCTTCATTAGAATGTCCCTTCACAACAAAGTCAATATATTACTCCCTCCGTTTCAATTTGATACATATTCTAGGATTTTCACAGATATTAAGAAAGTTGTTGAAATGTCTGTTTTAACCTTTTGTCATACTCTTAATTACTAAATACAACAAAGAAATCTAAGTTAAATAAAAGTGATCGAGTAACTCTGTCATTATTTTACTTCGTTATGTTTCCCATGTTTATTACAATCCCCATATTTCAAATTTATTGTAGTCAACAATCCAATGATAAAACTTTACATTTTTTGACTTGCTGATTCACGTATATAATGTGAACTTCTTTGAAAAAATAACTTTGGAGCCAAAAAATTTTAAAACTTAGCTCAAAATTTGGTTTTAGTACCAAAAGTAAGTGATTATATAAATGTTTGAAGCATACGACGGATAATAACTCAGATATTTGAGTCATGGCCTTTTCTCACAATATTGATTTAAATATCCCTATTATGAGTTGTGAGGAAGATAAATGAAGCATTACAGTGTTGAATAAGTTATTTTCCGTGTACAATTTTAATAGTTGTATTTTATTCTAAATAATAAGAATAATAAATGAGGACAAAACAGACAAAATTAGACCAAATATGCATTGAAAACTGAGAATATATATTTTTTGAAACAATTTTTTTCTCCAAAATATGGATCAATTTGAAACGGAGGGAGTACGACAAAAGTGACCTAAGCATGTCTTAATATTAAAGGCAAGTTTGTAAGATGGAAGCAATATATTACAAAAGAGAGTGATGAAATGTTTAAGACAAGAGTAACAAATAATTTGTTTATACATCTGATAATCCAAGATAAGGACCACATAACACGATAACATTAAAATCTTCAGCAATTCAAAAAGCTCCACGACCAAATATACCCAGATTCTGCCAAGAGAAAAAACAAGTTTGATCAGTATGGTTTATGAAAGTAAAGTAAGCACTGAGAGTATAACCAAACCCATTCTCTTGAGTCAACATAACACTAAATAAAAGAAAGGGAACTGGCAAAAAGAGAGCACCAACCTCTTCCTTTTGCCCATTTAGTTGCATCACATATCAGCCACTTAGGAAAAGATTTATATACCTCATAGTCTCCATCCAGAATTGGAGATCTTGAGGCTGTTCGTTGAAATTCACATGCCGACCTGCAAAATCGAAAGCAATTGCTCTAGAGGACCCTTGTGCAAGCCTTACCTATCTGACATGTAAATTCCCTTCAAACTTCACTCTCAATTAAATGTGAAGGACGAGAGTATTATAGATGATTTGATATCACCTTTCTTATATCCTCAAGAATCTGGATTCGAAAGAGAAGTCTCGTATACCATCAAACACCTGTCTGCTTCAGCCTTCAGCCATAAGCTTTTATAGAACAGTGCATGTTGGTTAATCTGCTCCTCACGTAGATGATTCTGTTGGTAACCACTTTTAGCCACAACCTGCATATTTATCAAACCAAAGGTCTACTTCCCAATAAACACCAAATCTCACACTTCATGTATGCAAAAATAACATACCTGACCAAAGCTGTTATATTTGGTCACACCACACTAATAGCTAACAGAGAAGTTTTAGAATCATGGTAACCCATTAACAAAATTTCAATTTTGTAAATTTTACAAGAGATGGTGCTATTTTCCCTATGCTCTACGAGAATGTAATGTGCTTTCCATGTTCAATGAAATCTCAAGTGGCTTGAGCTACCAAAATATATTTATATCAACACGTTGAACAACATACCTTGCTCTTGTTAGGCATAAGCTTTAGATCATATGAATTGTGTAGTGAGACACTTCGATGCCCAGCCTGTTCCTGAGTGCTGTTTCCGATGTACAGGTTGAGATTCTGTACAGTACTGTTAATGAGATCAACCTCATCCGCATCTGGTGAGCCTGAAGATTCTGAACCATGTGCAAGTGTTAGTAACTCTGACAGTCCATGAATCGTTGTAAGTAGCTTCTTCATATCCACTTTTGGAGATGGGCCAGATAGAGGTTTCACATCACTTGAAGATGAACTCGCTGCAGTATCTACGACATGAAATGGTAGAGGATGCTTAAAATCTCTACTGCCGTTAACTGAAAGTGTCGTGTTTGGCTCCACTGCATACCACTTAGAAGACCCAAAGTTACTCTCCGTCTTTGGAGATATAAGTGAAGAACTTCCATGTGACGTGTTGGAAAGGAAACGTTCCACATATAATGGGGATTGTGTTTTGTCTGGATTTACAACATTATGCTTAGTACAACCAGTTAGAGGGGACAAACCGGTAGTATTCACCACTAGCGATAAATCATCTGCAGCTTGGAAGTTATCAAAGGAATATGCTCTTGGTTTAGTGTCTGCAAGAGAGAACTGACGGGCCAATGGATTTAATCTTCGCTGACCTTGAGACTTGTTGCTAGAGCTTCCTAGTTTTGCAGACTCAGTAACAACAACATTGGATTCAAACCAAGGATTGTACGAAGAAGTCGAACCTAATCTCTGAATGCGGCCAACCTCTCCAGAAGATGTGTCTACCTTGACAGTACCTAGCGACTTATTATCTGAATAAGCTAGAGCAGAAGTTGAATGTGCATTTGCCTCATGGACAGAAGGGCTTGGCTTGGCGCTAGAGGGAACAAAAACTGGTGCCAAAGGATCCAACTTTTTCAGAGGTTGGAATTCACGTCTAGAATCCCACATGGTCAAAACACTGTCTTGAGATACAAAACCGAGATTTTCGTCTGCACTGTGGGTCAAGAAGCTTGTCCTTCTTCCTGCATTGTCTCTTCCATCTTCAAGAGGATCAGTTAAGTTGAACTCTCCAGACAATGATGGAAAATCTGAAGACAGAGACTTCTTCAAAGAAGAAGAAGTAGTCTCTTCAAATTTCTTCCCAACCGTGTCAACATTCTTCTTAGAACTGGATGGTACAAACTGTGGCGCTAACGGATTCAATCTATGGAATCCACTAAGATCATCAGTAGAACGCCTGCAAGTCATAGATTTTGCACCTGAGGCTAGTGTCTTGCGAGAGTTTATTCCTATCCAGCAAGGAAAATCTTCCTCAGAGTCATCTTGAACAGACTCTGTAGAAGATTTTTCAGACATAACACTTGCGTTGGCACTTGAAAGTTCCAACCTTTTCTCAAAGCCAGCAACAGTGGAGGACTCAATCAGCAGCTCAGGCAATTTCGAGACAATATTGTCCTCTAAAACATGTCCTGCTGCAAAACCCACATGTTGTCAGAAAAGAAAACACAAAGGTAGCTTCTATACAGCAAACTCTCTTTACCCATTTATCCACTAATCCAAACACGTAGCATCGTTTGAATACATAAAAAAACGACTGTAACATCAAAGTGATGATAACAATAGTTTTGAGTTACCTTTGGTTGTGTCCACATCGCGAGACAAGTTAGATAGGGAATCATCGGAGGACAAGAAGGAAAGGTCTAAAGTGTAATCAACCCAGAGAGAATCTTCGTGCTCAGATTTGGAAGGCGAGAGATCGCTTCGTAAACCATCAATTCTGTGACTACACTGCTTCATCTCTCTCAGAGGTTATGGAGGAGAACGGAAGCAATGAATCTATTTGGAGAGGAAGAAGGGATTTTTGAAGACCTTCGTCCCCTTCCCTTTGCGAAAGGACGAAGCTTTTTCTTTCAGGTCAAGATGTTCTGCTTACTCCTCCATATTCGGATGAGGACGAAACTCTCAGAATTTGACATTTCACACCTTATACTTTTTCTCATCTCTTGCCCCCATCCCATAAAACAAATCTTTTTGAAGGACCCCAAATTAAACTCATTTAATTTTAATTCGGAAAATAAAAAAATTAACTAAATCTCTTGAGAAATTGTACAAAATACAATTTATACCTGGATATTATCCATTCGCTGTGACCTCACCGGAATATATTCCCAACTCGATCCTAAATATCTCAAACCAAATTAGTCTCCTCTCCAACCTAACCTCTCAGCTCTCACAAACCCTAGTTTGATTTGTCAAGAAGATGGTAGAAACAAAACGGGCTAAAAGAAAGGAGAATCCAACAAAAAAAAAAGAAAGGAAAAGAAGGTAAAAATGGCAAAGTCTATAGTGATTGTTGAGTCGATAGAGAAGAAGATGAAGGTATCAGAGCCGATAAATATGCTCTTGGAAGCTGCGGCGGAGGTTGAGGCAAAAGAAAACTCTAAACTGAGAAAATTTGTTCCTCCTCCAGCTTCTTTAGCTCCTACGCCGAGTGGGAAGAAGAAGGTGATGGTGGAAGAAATTGCGAATGAAGAGAATCCATATGAACGAGAGCACGTAGAGGTAATAAATAGCTATAAAATTTGATTTAGTTTTTTTTTAGTAGAACTATGGAATAGTGGGTAAAACAATAAAAAAGTAATACTAAGACAACATGGTGAAACAATGAGATAAAGGTAAAACTAAGGAAAACTAGTCAGGATAATCTTATAAATGTAAAACTAGTAAAACATTGAAAAACTAGGTAATACTAAAATAACTTGGGAAAACTATTTGGAGTTTTGATATATTATTTGTTGAAATTCATGGGTGTTTGTCTCATGTATGGAAAAATCCATTCAACTTGTGACTGAATTCTCTTCAACCATACAACAGGAACTCACCATTTAAGGTTAGAGATAACCTACTTGTGGTTAAATCCTCATACACAACTTGCTATATAACCAAGAACCCTAGACAGTAAATTGGTTATATGAAGCAGAAACTCTCTAGTATGAATCTAATCTTTGAGAAGTAACACAACACTTAAAGTTTGTGTAATTAGATGAATGAGATTTAGAAGAGTTTAAGACAATAGATAAAGAAGAGTTTAGAATGAGTTTGACAAGTATTACGTTGCATGAGAGAAAGAACTAAGGTAGCCTCTAAACCATAATACTTAACTTTTTACATTGTGACAATTGTTTAGACACAAGCAAGGGAGAGAGAGTCACGAGTTTAGAGAGAGAAACTTGTATTTGATTCTCGTAAGTATTACAAGAGTTGAAGCAACCTTTAAATAGGCAATAAACAACATTAAACAATAACTAAAACAAGGAAACATAAACAAATCATTATGTAGGGAATGAGATCATGCCAAAGGAGATACAACCAAGGTCTGGCTCGTCCAGGAGGAGTATAAAGGGACAGGAGGAGAGGCATTGTCTCCTTAGGTTGATGGTAACAGATATGTTCTTGTCCTTATGCACCACATGTGATCTTTCTTGTTAAATTCTAACCATATTCTTCTTTTCGAATTCAAACTGAGTAGCCTATGTTTTATGGAGACTAGCAATGTCCCTTAATCCTTCCTGTTTCTTTCTTGCCTTGCAAGGTAGGTTAGGCCTACTTGGTTACTTGTGGGTCAAGTCTGAACGGACCAACTTCCATTTCAAGTCTTTCGGGGAATGTTTTCTTCTACTTGCCTTGAATCCTTAATGGCTTTCTTCCTTTGGTCATTCCCTCTTCATTTCAACATTATTGGTATAACTTGGGTAGAACTGAATGTTACTTGCAGGATTTTGAGGGAACCGAGGAAATCAAGCCAGCTAAAATATTCTTCTATGAAACGGAATAAAAGAAACAAATAAAGCTACAGACAAGCTATTTCATAGCAGAAGCTATTGAGACGCTTGAGAATCTGAAACTGAAACTCACTAACTTGGAGAAGAGCTGGTTTCACGAGCATCCTCAATTCAGACACTTGTTCCGCATGAAACCGGACTTAAACCACAAGGTTCAGAGAATGTGGATGCTCCTACTGCGGACTATCAATATCATGAAGCGAAAAAGTGTGGTTCATTGTCAATGGTGTTCCCTTCAGTTATGGGATGAGGGAACACGCATTGATAAGACTAATTTGTCGCAAATATCCTCTCGGCTACAAGGAGTCTGGTAGTACAAAGTTCATGAAGCGGCATTTCAAGGGAGAATCAATAATGTTGGAGGATGTAAAAGCAAAGAAGGTGGAAATGGGAACCCATAAAGATAGGCTGAAGATGGTGGTGTTATACTTTTTAGGAACTGTTGTTTGCGCGCAAACGAAGGTTGGAAAAAGGTGCAAAAATGTATTGGACCTTTCCAAAGAGTTGTGGATGATCTTGAGTTTTGGAGGATTTTTCCATGGGGAAGATACTCCTATGATTACGTGGTGACGGAGATCTATGTTTATTTTCGGACAATTATTGAAAGAGAAGACGTTATGGCCTCTTCTAGGTTTCTATCTTCCACTAGAGGTAAGTAGAAGAATAATAAGACATTATCATTATTATTTACCACTGACGCTAACTCTTATAAGATTTTGGGTTTTGTATTCCTCTTGCATTCGAGAAAATTCTTGAGTTGGGAAAGCAGTTCAGAGAATTTGTTGAAGGAGCTGACGTAAATTGTCCGAGGATGTGCAAGTCCACATTCAAACCCAGTGAGTTAAAAGGGATTCCCTTTTCACAAATAAATAAGCAATCGGAAAATGCTATTGTAAGTTTTCCTTTGCATTTGAGTTTGTATGTGCTTAGATATCTGTAAGATAGAACTGGGAAAAGTAGGTATAACTATCAGAGGAAAACTGAGGAAAACTGAGGAAAACTAAGGGAAAACTAAAGAAACTAAATTATTTTTTTATAAAAAAATTAAATTATTTTTAAGATTAAGTGTACGAGAATACTTATAGGGAAATCTTTTCACGCGGAAAAAATTATAATTGTAAAATTGAATACAGTTTTTTTGTTTGCTCATAAAGGGTTTGTTGTATCACTACAAGAAAGCAGCGATATTCCAACGACAAATATCGTTGGAAATATATCGTCGGAAAAACATATTTCATCAGACAGTCCGAGGGAATACCGAGAACGAAATATTCCGAGGAAATTTCGAGGAAAGCTTTCGTAGGAGTATTTCCTCAGAATTTTCTCGGAAATTTCCGAAAGATAATTTCCTCATAATATTCAGAAGAACACTGTCCCTCGGAAATTTCCGAGGAAATATAAAGAAAACATTTTCAAAAATATAAAAAGAGTTTTATAAATATAAGAAAAAACGTTTTTATAAATATAAAAATAGTTTTATAACTATAAAAACGGATTTAATAAATCCAAAAATAGATTGTATATACAAAACGTTTTATAAATATGAAAAACATTTTTATAAATATAAAAAATGTTTTATAAATATGAAAAATGTTTTATAAATATGAAAAAAGTTATTATAAATATAAAAATAGTTTTGTAAATATAAAAACGGATTTAATAAATCCAAAATAGATTTTATATACAAAAAACGTTTTATAAATATAAAAACGGATTTAAGAAATCCAAAAATAGATTTTATATACAAAACGTTTTATAAATATGAAAAAAGTTTTCATAAATATAAAAATAATTTTGTAAATATAAAAACGGATTTAATAAATCCAAAATAGATTTTATATACGAAAAACTTTTCATAAATATAAAAACGGATTTAATAAATCCAAAATAGATTTTTATATATACAAAAACGTTTTATAAATATAAAAATAAATCTAAAAATAGTTTTATAACATTTTATTTCACAATCCTAACCAAAATCATCAATCTACCAATCACCCTAACAATTCTAACAATCCAAAATCAAAAAACATCAATCTACCAATCCTAAAATCATCAAATTCATTCCAAAACCTAACAAAAAGAACCAAAGAGAGTGGGATAGGGTTCTTACATGTTTAGTGATAAATTTTGGGGAGAAATAGAGAGGATTCACCGGAATTGACGGAGGGAGAAGAGAGAGCTCGCCGGAAATTTGAGAGAGAGAGATAGGAGAAATGGGGAAGAAGAAAGGTTTCTGGATAATAAACACCGATATTTCCGACGGATACTGTTCGTCGATATTCCATCGGAAATCACTTAGATTGATTTTCGCAAAAATTTTGGCGGTTCCTTTTCTCGGTCAATGAAACATTTCCGAGGAATACTAAACAGTCTGTCGGAATTTTCCTCGGAATATTCATTAATTGGACAAAAAAATCATAATCGAGGATAGAATATACTCTTTTCCTCGAAATTTCCTCGAATATACCGAGGAAATTCGAGGAAAGGAGAATATACTCTGCATGTCTTCCTATTGGTTCAAAAAATCAAGTTTCCTCGGAATTTCCTCGGAATATTTCGAGGAAATTTCGAGGAAACCTCGTTTGGGGTTTCAAAACCTCAAATTTGTGGACCCTATATCATTTTTGATACAATTTCAAAGTTGTTCAATGCATAACGTTGAGGATTCTTTCTATAGATGTGCATAAACCATGAAATTACAAAATTTCGAAATCGATTACAAGTATTTACGTTCCCGTTCATTAAAGTGTATAAGTGTTTCTCTTGAGGTGTATGAATTTTGTTCATACAATCGGAAGAGTGTTTATTATTTGAACACAAACTAACATTTGGACTGAAAATCAATTTAAGACACTTAGTAAGGGTTTTTTTAGTCGTATCGTTTTATTTCTAACCGTTAAATGATGTTTTCGGTTCAAAAAATCAAGTTTCCTCGGAATTTCCTCGGAATATTCTGAGGAAATTCCAAGGAACCCTTGTTTGGGGTTTCAAAACCTCAATTTTGTGGACCGTATATCATTTTTTACACAATTTCAAAGTTGTTCAATGCATAACATTGAGGATTCTTTCTATAGATGTGCATAAACCATGAAATTACAAAATTTTGAAATCGATTACAAGTATTGACGTTCTCGTTCATTAAAGTGAAGTGTATAAGTGTTTCTCTTGAGGTGTATGAATTTCGTTCATACAATCGGAAGAGTGTTTATTATTTGAGGACAAACTAATATTTGGACTGAAAATCAATTTAAGACACTTAGTAAGGTTCTTTTAGTCGTATTGTTTCATTTCTAACCGTAAAATGATATTTTCGGTTCAAAAAATCAAGTTTCCTCGGAATTTCCTCGGAATATTTCGAGAAAATTCCGAGGAAACCTTGTTTGGGGTTTCAAAACCTCAAATTTGTGGACCTTATATCATTTCTTACACAATTTCAAAGTTGTCCAATGCATAACATTGAGGATTCTTTCTATAGATGTGCATAAACCATGAAACTACAAAATTTTGAAATCGATTACAAGTATCGACGTTCCCGTTCACTAAAATGTATAAGTGTTTCTCTTGAGGTGTATGAATTTCGTTCATACAATCGGAAGAGTATATATTATTTGAAGACAAACTAACATTTGGACTGAAAATCAATTTAAGACACTTAGTGAAGTTTTTTTAGTCGTATTGTTTCATTTCTAACCGTAAAATGATGTTTTCGGTTCAAAAAATCAAGTTTCCTCGGAATTTCCTCGGAATATTCCAAGAAAATCCCGAGAAAACCTTGTTTGGGGTTTCAAATTATCGTCGGAATTTTGTCGGAAAAAACCGACGAAATGATTGTCCTCGGAATTTTCTCTATTTATACCGACGAAAAATGTGTTCCTCGGAATATCGTTGAAATTTTCCGACGATATTCCGAGAAAACATAATTTTTGGGTTTCCTCGAAATATTGTCGGAATTGCATCGGTATATTCCGAGGAATTGCGTCTCCGTCAGAATGTCCATCGGAATTTACCATATTTTCTTGTAGTGTATTTTCAATAGCTTTTTGGGTTACTTTTGCATTTGATTGAATTTGGGGTACACTTTTACATTTGAAATCAAGTTTTGAGTCATTTTAACAATTTCCCCTATTAAATATGCGAGTAGCGGTTCATTGTTAAAATATATATATTAAATATGCAATTTTAATTTTTTTAATGAATAGATCCAACAACCATTGTAAAGTAGATTTTTAAAATCGCCGTATTTTAATAATATTGACTAATTTGTATATATATATATATATATATATATATATATATAATTTGATTGATTATTTATTTTAAATAAAGATAATGTTAAAGATATAGAAATTATGATAATTCTCATATATTTAGTTTCTGTAGCAATATATGTGGAAGTCAATCTAGATTTTTGAACAAATAAGAATCAATGTTTAAATGAAAATCATACACAAACCAATATAACCATCTTATAAATATTTTGGTTCATCTCGTTCCATATTGAAAACTGCTAACAATATTTGCTAATGTGAATTCGTAGTTACATTCTATAATGATTTTCTTTAGAATTATAATATTTATATTTCGACATCTTACAATAAATTAATTGTGGTATTGTTTATGTTAATATAGGTTATGTTTTGATTTCATTAATTGCAACACGAACCAAAAATCATGTATGTACATTAAGGTCACGTATTATGAATTTTTTTTTGTAGCAACGTATTATGAATTCTTTAAATGACAAAATGATAATTAATCCTGAAAATAGTATTATTTAGGTTTTTAGTGGCATAAATTTATAATTATTTTTAAAATGTAGTTCAGTTTTAATAATATAGATTTGTGATACCGTGCACGTTTACACTAAACTAGATGATAGCTAATCAATAGCTCAAAGACGAAAATCACATTGCTAGTGTTATGAACCATTGTGGATTGTCATAACTTCTATAGCCCATGGTCGATAGGTCCATGGTCGGCTCGTCCATTACCGGCCTAACCATAAACCTATTGCATGGAGGTTTACTAAACCTAGACCAAGTAGGTTTAGGGTTTTCGGCAAAAAGGAAATCTTTTCCATATTGGTTTTGGATGTTTTTTTTTAATAGTTGTAATAGGATTTGTACTATTTCCTTTTTACTTATTGTCGGTTTAAACCTCCTTGTAATCTCTATATAAAGAGACCTTATTGCTTAATGAAAGACACACGAATTCCCCTTCTATTTTCTCTAACTTTACAACACGTTATCAACACGAGTTTGCTCCTAAATCCCTAAGCTAAAATTCGATCATAAACCCTAATCCCATCGATCATACTTGTTCGTGAAACCTCCGTACTTTTGATCCGTAATCAATCTTCAACGACCAAGCTTACTAGACGATCCTAAATCCACGAAGATCAAGTCCATCCTAGTCCGAGAATCTCGTCCGTGCAATCGATCAAACGGTGGTCCATTCAACTAGATAGAAAGAAAAAAAATAGGTAACCCGATAAACCCTAATACCTCAAAACCCCAATCGAATGAACTAATGATCAAACCTAAACCTAAAACAATTTTAAGAACTTAGAAAGATTCCTAAGTTGCTGGATAGATTGATTGATATACATGGTTGATTGGTTTTGATCTAAACCCTAATCGAAAAATACTAATGTTCAAATCAAAACCCTAAAAGTTTTTATTGTTTCGATTGATTGTTTGAGAATAGAAGTTGCTTGCTATCATGGCCGAGTTGAGATTTTATGATTGATTGACCTGTTTTGACCTAACCCTAATCGATTGATAAACCATAGTTCTAAACCTAAACCTAATCCAAATAGGTTAATCCCAAAACCCTAAAACCCTAATCATTGATTGATCTTGTTTGTGAGTTAAGATGCTAGATTGATTGATATAACCTAACTTGGTCGAATTAAAACCCTAATTTGTCGAACCTTGATTGAATACCTTAAAATGAATCCGACCACATTGTCTTTAGGATCCGACCATCTAGACTAAAATTGTGATTCTTGCATAATCTAATTGATTGCTTTTATTGAGGTTACTTGAACATATAGATCATGATTGCTAGGATTGTTGCTGTAAGAATGAGAGAATTACAGAGAGTTTATGTGAGTTTAATGAACACAGCAAGAACATGAGAGAGAGAGATATTTCGTGAGAGAATAGAGAGAGAGAACCAGAATAAAGAGGAACTGATTTCCTTGCTCATTTAGTTGGTCCAAGAGTTACATAAATAGGCACAAGAGAATACAATAAGAAATGAAAAAACAAATGAACTCTGGATGGTCTCTGGTCTGGGTCAGGGCACGTTCAGCTTGGACAGAAAGGGACCACTCCCTTCTCTCTCTCTTCCTTGGCCAGACATGTGACTTTGGTTTGTCACCACACTCCAACGGCTCCAGCCACTTGCTTACCCTTATTTAATTTATTCAGAGCCTAAGGAGACCAGAAGAAGTTATTTAAATTCGTCCTCAACCCTAACTTGCCTTCCACGCCACTCTTAGGTCAAGCTGTACGGACAGACTTGCCTCCCAAGCTAACTTGAACTTTGGCCATTTCCTTATTTATTCTTGCTTCATCTCAACACTCCCCCTCAAGCTTGACCATGTGGAACAAGTCAAGCTTGGAAGCTATGAAGCATTCCCTCATTAAAACCTTAACTAGGTAAAACCCATTGGGAGAAAACCCAAGTCAAGGAAAAAGAGTAAAATACTTCAGAGAGGAGAGATCAGTGAGATGAGAGATCCATGAGTCCAAGTTTTGAATGGATGAACTCACAGACCTTTGTGCTTGCTGCCTTGGTGAAGATGTCAGCTAGTTGATCTTCACTTCTAGTGTAGCAAGGCAATATAATCTTCTGCTCCACAACTTGTCTAAACTTGTGACAATCCACTTCAATGTGTTTGGTCCTCTCATGAAACACATTGTTGGATGCTATGTGAATTGCGGCTTGATTATCACAGTGCATGGTGATTGGAGTTGTGGTCTCAATTCCCAAGTCTCTAAGTAGATTCCTGATCCAAATGAGCTCACTTGTAAGCTTCCTCATAGCCCTATATTCAGCTTTTGCACTTGAACATGACACAATCATCTGCTTCTTGCTTTTCCAAATTACTAAGTTGCCACCAATGAAAGTGCAATAGCCGGTTGTGGACTTCATGTCCACTCTATCTCCAGCCCAATCTGCATCACAATATCCAACAATCTCAGTACTCTGGTTGCAGCCTAACCAAACTCCTTGTCCTGGTGCCTCTCTTAGGTATCTCAAGATCCTCTCCACCATGTTCCAATGGTGTATCTTTGGTGCTTGCATATGTTGGCTGACTTGATTCACTGCAAAACACACGTCTGGCCTTGTAATGGTAAGATATATGAGCTTTCCAACCATCCTCCTATATCTCTTGACATCTTCATATGGCTTGTTCTCTATCTCCCCTCACGTAAGACTTTGTACCATCTTCTAGTGGAGTCTTGGCTGCTCTTCCACCTAAGTCACCTGCCTCACTCAACAAATCAAGTGTGTACTTCCTTTGAGACAGAAACAGCCCCCTCTTTAATCGGCATATCTCAAATCCCAAGGAAGTACTTTAGCTCACCCAAGTCTTTGATATCAAATGATGATTTAAGAAAAGACTTTAGTTGAGAGAATACCTTCTTTTATCACTTCCAGTGATGATGATATCATCCACATATATAAGGATTACCACAATGGCTTTAGAGCTGGTGAGAGTGAAGAGAGTATGGCCAGCTTCTGATTTCACAAACCCTCTTCCATTGAGTGTGGTACTAAGCTTGTGGTACCAAGCCCTTGGTGATTGCTTCAACCCATAGATAGCCTTCTTGATTCTAAGGACATTTCCTGGTTTGACTAGGTGTCTAGGCCCGGAGGTGGCTTCATGTAGACTTCATCCTCAAGTTCTCCTTGCAAGAAAGCTTCTTCACATCCATTTGCCATAGATCCCACTCCAAGTTTACTGCCAAGATAAGATGATCGCGTATGGTATGAAGTTTTTGCCACTGGTGCAAAGGTGTCAAGGTAATCTTCTCCATAGGTTTGGGTGAATCCTCTTGCAACCAATCTAGTTTTGCACCTCTCCACAATACCATCTGCATTGTATTTGATGGTGAAAATCCACATGCTGGTCACTGCCTTCTTCCCTTTTGGAAGTTCAGCTTCATACCAAGTGTCATTGGTGATCATGGCATTGGTTTCATTTCCCACTGAGTCTCTCCACACCTTATGCTCCATAGCTTCTCATGAGTTTTAGGTATGTATCCCTGGTCCAGTGTGCCAATAAACACAACATGTTCTCGTGGGTATTGCAGCTAGAGAACACACACCTCTGGTGGATGGAGCTACTGCTTGTGAGTTGAAGTAAAACTCTGGTATTGACCCAATTTTATGGAGGGTGTCTAACCCTGGTGCTT